>VZTO01024838.1:6611-89142 GCA_013400615.1 Syrrhaptes paradoxus
TCTTGGATCGGAGCGCTGGGGCGAGGGAGGGGGAGGGGGGAGCCGCGGCCCCGCCGCCGGGACGCCCCCAGCCGCGACCCGTAGTGGGAGGGGGGAGGGGGGGGCGAGCGCAGATCCCGGCCAGCTCCCAGCGGCCCGCGCCACCGGCACGT
The DNA here is from genome assembly GCA_013400615.1 of Syrrhaptes paradoxus. NCBI lineage: Eukaryota > Metazoa > Chordata > Aves > Pterocliformes > Pteroclidae > Syrrhaptes > Syrrhaptes paradoxus. The sequence goes on from VZTO01024838.1 coordinate 6,764, forward strand.
CACGCCCGGCCCGTGACGTCACCCAGAATCGCCGCCGCGGCCACTGCGCATGAACCGTCTGACGTCACCCAGGGAAACACCCTGACGTCACGACGCGACCACCCGTCGTCCTGAGAACTTCGAACGTGGGCTCGGGCCCCGCCCCATCGCCTCGGCCCCGCCCCCCCCCGCCGCCGCCACAGCGCCCTCTGGCGGCGCGGAACCGCAGTCGGCGGCGTATCGCGCTCCCCCCGCGGCGGCCGGCGGGGCGGGAGGCGGCGGGAGCGGGGCGCAGGAGGAGCCCCGCAGACCCGGCTGAGGGGGGGAGAGAGGGGGGGCGTTGAACAGCAAGTGGCGGGGGTCTGCGGCGGGGTCCCAACGCTGCCCGGCCTGCGGATCCCTNACCGCAGTCGGCGGCGTATCGCGCTCCCCCCGCGGCGGCCGGCGGGGCGGGAGGCGGCGGGAGCGGGGCGCAGGAGGAGCCCCGCAGACCCGGCTGAGGGGGGGAGAGAGGGGGGGCGTTGAACAGCAAGTGGCGGGGGTCTGCGGCGGGGTCCCAACGCTGCCCGGCCTGCGGATCCCTCCCAGCAGCGGCCTCGGTGACAGCACAGGGAACCCCCAGGCTGTGGGTGGGATGAAACCGGGGCTAAGGTGCGGCAGGATTAAAATGAGAAACGAGGGGTCTGGCGTGCCGTGTGAGCTCCCTGTGTGCGGTGCAAAGGCAGAAGGCAAGGGAGGAAAGGGGCCGCCAGAGCCAGTCTGGTTTTGACAAACAATGGTGGTGTGGCTGGGAGGTAAATATAAATATGTTCCATGCAACAATGGCAGAGATAACTTCCAAAAATCCCATTTTCATCTGAAAATGTTGTGCCTTCTCTAGTTATAATTAAAAGAATTGAACCCTGGAATTGATGTAATCTTGTTTTTTTTTCCATTGATGGCATTTAGGCCTTGAGCTGCCGCACGCTGGTGCTTTATTCCCACACAGTGCTGCAAGAGAGGGAAGGGTCTGGTCATGAGCTGGGCAGGAATCTGAACCCCTTCCTTCTTCTCAGTAACTCCTGCCTCTTACCTTCAGGCTGGCTTTATCCAAGCAGAAGGTATGCGAACTGATCCCAGCTTCCTAACATGAGCATCCATCCTGTTGGCACCTTGTCATCCCTGACAGCTTGCCCTAACGGGAATGGGTTCGCTCAGCAGGAGCCGCAGGGGGCTTTGGTCCTGTGGTGCAAATGACAGGAACCAGGTGGTGGGTGGAGGGCTCTGGGAAATGCTGCTCCCTCCAGCTCTGACAGGAGAGGCTGGAGCTGGCAGCCACCGCCACCCCTCCAAGCCTGCTCCCTCCCTGTCCCCAGTGCCCATGGCCATCTTCCCCCAGAGTGGCAGAGTGCTCTGGTCTAAAGTAAAAAATGGATCTTTGTCGTCTCCCTGTGTGCCGCACCCGCTGAAGTGCTGCTCGCACACACAGAGCATTGACTAAATCAAGCTGCTTTCTTGCTGAAAAGGTCTTTACAGTGAATACCGAACTTGTAAGAATATTTTAATGCTTCACAAAGAAAAGCTAATGTATCAGAACAGCAGCAGGGTTTCAGAGAAGGTACAGGCTGCTCTATCACAACCCGATATATTTTATGGTAGTCAATTAAAATACTAAGTTGAAACACGCAAGGGCAAACATCCTTATCTTTGTTTTACTTCAGGGGTGAATATGTAACCATACAACCTCTTAATGTAATAATCCTGGTGATAGATTTGAGGTTTATATTTCGCCTTTGACACTGGGGCCTTTGGTGTATAAAAGTGTTTCAATTTCAGTTAGATACTGGCAGTGCTGTAACTGGGAAATAAACACAACATCAGTTTATCGTGTGGACACGGCCAAAACGCGATGGACTCAGGAATACCAAACCCCGTGGTATGGAGGGAAGGAACTTGGGGCATGAATTTAGCTGAAGGTTTTTCCTGTAGAGAGCTAGGCAGTATTAAACACTTCCTGAACACAAAGAAGAAATAAGCAAAATAATCTAGGTAATATTTAAATGTATTTTAATTGATTTTCTGAAAGGCTAGACTTTTCTGAGACAGGTTTTCCTACGCCTGGTGGCCTGCAGTGCAGTCAACAAAAAGCTGCACAAATACGTAAGAATTAAATGTACAAACTAAGCAGCTCGCCGAGTTTAGAAATTTCTCTCTAATAGCCCCATTAGTGAAGAGGGTAATTATCAGCAATTCCTGCTATGTGATGGGAATGTGTAGTGGTAGCGAAAAACGCACACAGACGCTGGAAAATAACACACAGGCTGAGGACTAAACACTGGGACAAATTTCTTTGATCTTTGAATGAAAACGCAGCAGAGGTAGTATGAGATGGCTCTCCCAGCACATAGCCTGTTGATGTTAATGGAAGAGCCAATGGAGGAATATGGGTTAACTAACAGACTAAGTCCATTTGTTTCGATGAAATTCTGTGACAGGGTTACAGTGTTGGTGTATATATGGGAAGAATAACTGACATAATCTACCTGGACTTGTGCAAAGCATTTGACAGTGTCCGGCATAACTTCCTTGTCTCTAAACAGGAGAGACATGGATTTGGTGGATAAGGAACTGGCTGGATGGTCACACTCAAAGAGTTGCAGTCAATGGCTTGATGTTCAAGTGGAGACCAGTGACGACTGGTACTCTGCAGGGGTCGGTACTGGGACCAGTGTTGTTTAACATCTTTGTCAGAGAAAAGGACAGTGGGATGGAGTGCACCCTCAGCAAGTTTGCTGACCACAGCCAGCTGTGTGGCATGGTTGACACGCTGGAGGGAAGGGATGCCATCCAGAGGGACCTTGACAGGCTGGAGAGGTGGGCCCATGCAAACCTCATGAAATTTAACAAGGCCAAGTGCAAGGTCCTGCACGTGGGTCAAGGCAATCCCAAGCACAAATACAGGCTGGGCGGAGAATGGATAGAGAGCAGCTCTGAGGAGAAGGACTTGGGGGTATTGGTGGATGAGAAGCTCAACCTGAACTGGCAGTGTGCGCTTGCAGCGCAGAAAGCCAACTGTGTGCTGGGCTGCATCAAGAGAAGCATTAGCAGCAGGTCAAGGGAGGTGATTCTCCCCCTCTACTCTGCTCTCGTGAGACCCCACCTGCAGTACTGCATCCAGCTCTGGAGTCCTCGGCGTGGGAAAAAAGACATGGTCCAGAAGAGGGCCATGAAGATGGCCAGAGGGCTGGAGCACTTCCCATATGAGGACCGTCTGAGAGGGTTGGGGTTGTTATAGCAGCCTTCCAGTACTTAAAGGGGGCCTACAGGAGAGATGGGGAGGGACTCTTTGTCAGGGGTATAGCAATGGGATGAGGGGTAATGGTTATAAGCTGAAAGAGGGCAGATTTAGATTAGATATTAGAAAGACATTTTTTATTGTGAGAGTGGTGAGGCACTGGAACAGGTTGCCCAGAGAAGCTGTGGATGCCCCATCCCTGGAGGTGTTCAAGGCCAGGCTGGATGAGGCTTTGAGCAACCTGGGCTAGTGGAGGGTGTCCCTGCCCATGGCAGGGGCGTTGGAACTAGATGATCTTCCAACCCAAACCATTCTATGGTTTTATGAAATTTATACCAAGGGATAGTTTAGTCTCAATGTACAGAACATAGAGTTACAGCCCTTGTTTTATTCTCCAAGCGATTTATGTCCAGAGCATAACTAGCAGTGGAATTAGTAGGATGCTATCAATCTGTAACTTCTTATTTTTTTCAGATTTCCATTCATATAAAATATATTTGCTAGACTTTTTTATTCCATTTAATGTACCACCTGAAGGGCTACAATTCTAAACCCTAATATTGACAACTGATGACCAAAACTAGGAACGAAGCAGAGTTGCCACCCGAAATACAGGAGATAGGTGGTATGCTGTTGGTTTTTTTTTCAAATAAAGAAGAGAATACTATGTAAAGGTACTTGTGTAGGAAGGAGACAGAAAACTACTATTTTTGCAATACTCTCCTTTTGTCTGGGGGAATTGACACCTAGTGATAAATGGAATTTCCTGCTCCTAGATGTGGTGGCATCTTTGGTCTCTCTGCTTAATCTACCATGATGGAAGATAAATCATTATTAACTGTAACTATTTATTTTCAATATGGAATCCTATCTGCTAAGAATTGATACCATCAACTTACAGAAATTAGCTTTCATTATCAACATAGTTCAAAAGGAAACTTATAACCTAGATGTGAAAGGCTGGTTTCTGCTATTGAATCCACAGGCCACTCAGGGCTCTGGCTCATTGATTCCTACAATGCAGCACAGCCAGTTCATCTGGTATTACAGCAGGTGATGCATACGTGCAAATACAAAACCTGCCACCTCCCATCAAAATCATAGTTATGCACTGGGGTTTGATCCTCCTCCAGAATTTTATTTTAATTCAGATCAGAAAACAAGTCCAGCTGTTAAAAGACAGAGACTCTTCAGCTAGATTGCCCACCACCAGAACATTTCTCTGATCTAACCAACACCTGAACTTCCAGAGAACAATGTTTTAATGAGTCAGTAAAAAAAATTATATGGCTACCTGACAGCAACTGTCTCATTGTGAACATTTGAACATGTCTTTATTCTTTCCCTCAAAAAAAAAAAAAAAGAATTAACAAGATACTCCAAAACAAGAATGTCCAATAGATATTAGATGAAACCCAATATGGGTCTCCTTTATGATATTCTTTCAGTAGAAGACAATATCTCAAAAAAACCCCAGCCTTCCAGTTTCTTAATAATAAAAAATATGGCATAATTTGTGCATTGGTATGATAATAGAAACTGTTGGGTTTTTTTTTTAAAGTGGTGTGAAAATTCGACACATCTTAAACTCTGGATGCCTAAAGTGCCCTTAAAACTTGTCCAGATTTACAAAAACTGCTTAGCCTTTTCACCCACTGAAAAGAGAGTATTGTAGGTAGCGTATGTGCTTGGCCCATGCACATTTGAAAATGCTGGATTAAATTCAGCACCATGAGAAAATCATTACGGATCTTCTAAAGTACACTAAAATACACACATCACTTTTAAATGCTGTAACATGAAGTGAAAGTGCACAACTTCATGTATCTAAGGCAATGGTACTGTTTAAATACATCAGATTAATCCTCAACAGCGGAAATACAGATGCTGATGGAACACAGATACCAATGACAACAGTAATATTCCCTGTTGTCTTGGCCAGAAAATGTGAAGCAGAACAAAATTTAGGCTGTCATCCAGAGTTCAATCATTTTCTGATTACTAGTCAGAATAATACATACTTAAGAAAATTACTTTGCTCTCCAGGAAAAAAATGTTGAAGATTTTTTTTGAGGAAAGAACCCAGATATTTTCTTTCACTTTTCCTTAGCACCTATATAGGTGTATTATCCCACTCACTTTAAGATATACTATATGTCTTTTCATATTTCTAAGGATCACTGTGGTTGCTCCAATGTGAAGCTATAGAGAAAGCAAGGCTGCTTTTTTTTTTTACTTCTTTTTTTTTCTCCCTTTAAACTATTACTATACAGTTCATTTGTATTTTTTCCTTTGGCAGCTTCTTGAGAACTTCTAGTTCAGGAAATTTACCATTCTGTGACACTGCAGAACCTCAAACACTCATACCTTCAGTGAGAAATTAGGTAATATTCAGGTGGTGATTTGAACTTGGCAGATGAACAATCTCATCTATATTTTTTTTAGTTCATGGAGACTTTATAGGTCTTTGCCTTTGAGTTAAATACTTGATCAGAAGTGATGAGGATGGATGTAACTAGGAGAAACAAGGAGGTAGGAAAGAAAGGAAAAATGGTAAATCCACTAGGTTCTTAACTCAGTTTCCATTCCACCATTAAAAACAATGTTGATCTAACAAGCTTTCTTTTATATTTAAATAATAACGTATTCTGGATTTTCTTATAGTGATATTGGAAATATTTACATAGTTTGCATTTGATTCAAGCACAATTTATTTTAGAGTCATTATTTATAAAACTGTTGCTCTTCTCTCCCTAAACCACAGCCCAGACCTTCAGAAAGGAAGAAGCAAACATTTGCCTTTGGAGGCAGTATGTGGGAGGCAGGGAGCAGGAAAGGTGATGCGACTGGGACATGGGAGTGACTTTGCATATAGGTCCCTTCCATACTTGTCATGTTCAGCACTGGAAGAAGGAAATGCTAACCTGTTTCCTTCTTTGTCCGAGTAGTGACTTCATGGTCCGGCAATGTGTGTGCTGCATCGCAGTGCTCTGCCTCCCTCTCTGCTGGATTCTTGCATGCTAGCATGAGAAGCTGAGAAAACTACATGTTTTATTGAATAGTAGCATAAATACTGATAAAGGTGGCACATAAGGAACCATAAAGAGAGACCATGAGCCCTGAAACCACTATGAAGAGCAGTAGCAACCAGTGGAAAAAGAGAGGGAGGGGTGGGACAAAAGAATAGATGGAAAGAGAAAAATAGTGGGAACAGCCAGTGGAGAAGAAGGTGTGGTTCTCCTAGGAAACAAGAAGCAGATGAAAATAGGCAAACAAAGGAGTAAGGAGCACCAGTTTTTCCTGCCTGACATACTTTACTGAAACTGTAACCAAATCGCATGTTTGAGAGGATTAGTCAAGACCCTCCTGTCACCTTAGCATCCTTCGTCATAGCTTTAACGCATTCAGCTCATTCAGATATCTGATTTCCAAGTCCTTTGTGCTGGACAGTGATAAGCTGCTCAGCTTTAAGCACTAAGTAGTTTTAGATTCCTAGCATTATTATTCCAGTGTGAACAATCGCATTTCATAACTCAAAACCATCCCATTTAGGCACAAAAAAAGCACTAACGCAATTGAGCGAGTTCCGGGAAAGGGCAGGAAAGCATTCCACCTCAAACATGGTATTTTGCTGCTCAGAAAATGACTGTTCAACTATGTTCCAGTCTTAGGATTTTCCTTCATAATATCCAGGCTAGCTGAGCCTCCCCCAACCTGAATACCTGCTGTAATTTGATTGTCTAGTACTTCACAGATGGGTTGGTAACTCTGCATCTCTGAGCTAATACCAGTTTCTGTCCTCTTCTCTAGCAGAAAAAGTCCATTAGGGTTGATATTGGCCTGGAGTAAGGAAACTTTAAGAGTCCAAAAAGGCTAAATCAATAATCTGAATCAAATACAGAAACCACAGCTTTGATGTGGGACAGAGAGACAGTGGTGACCGATCTTGGTTTTTCATGGCAATACTCCACGTTGCTGGAGTTTTAAGACTTATTGTTTTTCAGTGATAGGTCAAATAGGATGGATAATATTTTTAAATGAATGCTTATGTTGTAATATACATATCTGACATATTTAAATATAAGTATCTTTTGCTGACAGAGTCAGCATCACAGTTCATAATCCATCCTTGCCTTTTAATCTTCACTACCACCAAGACAAGATAAGCCCCACAGACATTTAGTCTCTCCTAAGGAGGCAAGCTGCCTGCCAAGCCTGTGGGAATTAGGACAGTCTTGGAACCACATTACTACATTCATTGGTCCTGTGAGCATGCACTTGGCCAAAGGCAAAATTTCTGGTGCAGTGGTCAATGGCCTCTCAACATTTCTGATGATACAGACTGCTTGAAGCTTGCAGTTACGCCAGAGGCCCTTGGACATGGTTATTCCTTTTTAATATGGTATGATTTCTCTCTCCAGAAGACACATTTGTTTTGGTAAATGAACACAATTTCTGTTACCCTCCTCTGGGGGCATTCTGCAGGGCTTCAGCTTAGATCTTCATTTCATCTTATTTTTAAATGGTTTGCATGCCTAGTCAATACCCTACTATCTGTCCTCAGAGGGCATTAATGTTTATTAATAAACTTGATGATACTATCAAACAACTTGAGTTTGAATATACAGAGACACTCCACACTGTTAACTGTATTGGTGCCAGGCAATGGAGCAGTATTTTTGCACACTTCACAGCATACAAGCAGAACGACTAAGTGAAAAGCAGAAAAATCATGAGGCAGCAGTGCTACTTTCTAGTTGTCAGTAACAACTCTGACATTTCCTATCCTAATTAATACTTTTTGGTTCATGCTGTTCATTCAAAAAGCATTTGTGAAGTTTAGAGCTTGTGAACTATGCACATCAGTTCCACCAAACAGACTTAGTGCAGACAGCCAAGAAATAATACATGCTGCCTCACATGCAGCCTGCGTATCGATTGCCTCCCATCCGCTCATGCAAGAAATGTCGTCTGTCTAGGTGGCATCTGCACTGCCTCACTCATGGGCTCTCCTCTGATATAAATGTGCCAGTTTGGACAAGGCAGCTGAATACTGCTTTAGGTTGGAGCCTTCACATAAATGCTCCTATGCCTACAAACTAAAGATAATACTAAGCAAAGTCAACTGAAACATCAGTCATATCTGTTTGATTTAAATAAATTCTGATATTTCATAAATATTTTTTTAAAACACCAAATATATACTAAACTTCTTTGTAAACTAGCCAGCTCAATACTGAATGCGATACCCTCCCACCTCCCAGGTTACTTCTGTCATTGCCTGCTGTTCCCACAGAAATATTCTGAGCAGCAGTTTGATGCTGCCTGTCACACACAGCCTTCTTCACATGCAAGTACAGAAAATAGAAATGTTGCACCTCGTCCATAAGAGCTGCTGGTTGTAAATAAGATAGCATCACGCAAATGTCAGCACTGCACACTTCAGCTGTACTGCTCCAGTCTCTCCGTGGATGAGGCTTTCCTTAAGACATGTGCAGCTCTCTTCTCCGTGGATTCCAACACATAGTACCCAGACAGCCTAATATTATTCCAGTCAACACGGAAAATCAGTGGGGTAGCAGCTATTGTACACATAGGCATCACAGGGTCTCTTAGAGAGATGTTGTTTCATCAGTCCTGTCCTGAAGAGACCACTACCAGTCAAAGGCTAAAGGGGACTACAACCCTCTGCTGGCATAGGATTTACCTCGTCATTATTCAGAGGTAAGTCCCATTGATTCCAGTTGGAGACACTCAATATATTTTCACACATCTTCCAAAATTAGACCACTTCTGTAGCTGCTTGACTCTAGAAACATATTTTAGACGTAGAATCATAGGACGATTAAGGTTGGAAAGGACCTTAAAGATCATCTAGTTCCAACCCCCCTGCCATGGGCAGGGACACCCTCCACTAGCCCAGGTTGCTCAAAGCCTCATCCAGCCTGGCCTTGAACACCTCCAGGGATGGGGCATCCACAGCTTCTCTCGACAACCTGTTCCAGTGCCTCACCACTCTCACAATAAAAAATGTCTTTCTAATATCTAATCTAAATCTGCCCTCTTTCAGCTTATAACCATTACCCCTCATCCTGCCATCTACACTCCCTGATGCAGAGTGCCTCCCCATCTCTCCTGAAGGCCCCCTTTAGGTACTGGAAGGCTGCTTTTAGGTCTCCTCGGAGCCTTTTCTTCTCCAGGCTAAACAACCCAAATTATCTCAGACGGTCCTCATATGGGAAGTGCTCCAGCCCTCTGACCATCTCTGGGGCTCTCCTCTGGACTCTCTCCAACAGGTCCAGGTCTTTTTTATGTTGGGGGCCCCACATCTGAACACAGTACTGCAGGTGGGGTCTCACGAGAGCAGAGCAGAGGGGGAGAATCACCTCCCTCAACCTGCTGCTAATGCTTCTCTTGATGCAGCCCAGGACACGGTTGGCTATCTGGGCTGCAAGTGCACACTGCCAGTTCAGGTTGAGGTTCTCATCAACCTACACCTTCAAATCCTTCTTCTCAGGGCTGCTCTCAACCCATTCTTCTCCCACCCTGATTTGTGCTTGGGGTTGCCCCGACCCACGTGCAGGACCTTGGACTTGGCCTTGTTGAATTTCATGGGGTTTGCATGGTCCCACCTCTCCAGCCTGTCAAGTTCCCTCTGGATGGCATCCCTTCCCTCCAGTGTGTCAAACACACCACACAGCTTGGTGTCATTGGAAAACTTGCTGAGGGTGCACTCCATCCCACTGTCCATGTCTCCAACAAAGATGTTAAACAACATTGGTCCCAGTACTGACCCCTGCAGAGTACCATTCATCATTGGTCTCCACTTGGACGTCAGGCCATTGACTGCAACTCTTTGAGTGTGACCATCCAGCCAGTTCCTTATCCACCAGGTGGTCCATCCATCAAATCCATGTCTCTCCAGTTTAGAGACAAGGATGTCATGTGGGACAGTGTCAAATGCTTTGCACAAGTCCAGGTAGATGATGTCAGTTGACCTTCCCTTATCCACCAGTGCTGTGGCGCCATTGTAGAAAGCCACCAAATTTTTCAGGCACAATTTGCCCTTGGTGAAGCCATGTTGACTGTCACCAATCACCTCCTTATTTTCCATGTGCCTCAGCACGGTTTCCAGGAGGATTTACTCCATGATCTTGCCAGGCACAGAGGTGAGACTGACCGGCCTGTAGTTTCCCAGGTCTTCCTTATTTCTTTTTTTTAAAATGGGGGTTATGTTTCCCCTTTTCCAGTCACCAAGAACTTCACCAGAGTGCCACGACTTCTCAAATATGATGGATAGTGGCTTGGCAACTTTATCCGCCAGTTCCCTCAGGACCCACAGATGCATCTCATCAGGTCCCATGGACTTGTGCACCTTCAGGTTCTTTAGATGGTCTTGAATCTGATCTTCTCCTACAGTGGGCAGTTCTTCCTTCTCCCAGTCCCTGCCTTTGCCTTCTGCAACTTGGGTGGTGTGGCTTGAGCTCTTGCCAGTGAAGAGAGAGGTAAAGAAGTGGTTAAGTATGTCAGCCTTCTCAATATCCTGGGTAGCCAGGTCTCCCGCTTTCTTTTCCCTAGTCCTCCTTTTACCATTGACATACCTCTGGAAGTTCTTTATGTTACCCTTAACGTCCTTGGCCAGACTTAATTCTATTAGGGCTTTAGCTTTCCTAGCCTGTTATCTGGCTTCTCAGTTTCTCTGTATTCTCTGCCTGTCCTTGCTTCCACCCTCTGTAGGCTTCCTTTTTGTGTTTGAGTTTGCCCAGGAGTTCCTTGTTCATCCATGCAGGCATCTTGGCATTTTTGCCTGCCTTTTTCTTTGTTGGGATGCATCGCTTCTGAGCTTGGAGGAAGTGATCCTTGAATGTTAGCCAGCTTTCTTGGGCCCCTCTCCCCTTTTGGGTCTCTCTTCCCTTTCCCATCCATTTTGAAAGTCTGGGACCAAGTGACCCATTCATTTTTATCCAGGCAAGACTACAGTGGAAATTGAGGAATGTCATCCATTTACAGTTATGCATTTGCAGCAACACACCATTGCATGTGGCAGTAGAATGGTTTGTAGACTTTCTGGAGCTCAGGTGGTTTTTGCTCCTAATACCCTTAAAATCCTGTTTACTGAAACAGGCCATAAAGCAAACATCAGACCCAGAGAAACAACAACTGAAGTGGGAGAGACCCTCTGAACTCCATGAAATATTTACAAACAGTTTTAGAAGCCCTGGGATGAAATAAAGTACTTTCAAGCACAGACAGAAAACCTAATAGATATAAAAATCCTTTTTTAGCTCTAGTTTTCACAGACCTAGCGATGATACGAGAAAATGTATGAGGTCATCTAGTCTGCCTCCTCCTCTTTCAGGAGAGAAATGGTCCCTGTGCTATGCTTTATAACACTTAGCTCAGCCCAGCTCTGCCTGACTCAGACAACAGAAGCTGAACTCGCTCCTGGGAATCATCTCCATTTTCCTAACTATGTCACTTTGTGGACGTTTCCCCAGTGTCCCGCCCAGAACAATTCAATGCAGTATGGATAAAGACACTTTGGTGTCACAATCATTATTTTGTTGATTTTGTATTTAATCCCTTAGACAACCCTAAATAATTTCTCAACCAACAGGGTGGTGACATCCCTCAAACATCTGCCTACAGTCACGCTCCTCACCATTTCAGACATCTGCTGCGATTGAGCCTTCACAAGCACATTCATTCAGATGTTTTAATGTCTGTTCCTTCCTCTCTGTACTTAAGATGTTGTTATTATGCTTGAGGAAAAGGACAAAGAAAAATAAAGAGGAAAAAGTAGTAGAGAGACTAAAATGTCTTTCTTCATGCTATCCCAGCTGCGCAGGCACATGAAGATCCATCTAAATATCTGTTCCACACACATAATTTAATTCTTACCAGGATTTATGATAAGGGTATTGTTCAAGATGATGAAGAGAGAGTGTCCTCTTGAAGAATTTTGTTTCCAGGATCTATGCCCAAGGGATTGTATAAGTGTCACAATCAAACATTTACAGAGGAGAAATGAGTTTAAAGGAATCTACCTGAGATCCCCATAGGACTTGTTTTGTTCGTATATTATCCTTTGTGCTTTCAAAGAAAGAAATAAAGTACAAAACACGGTTATTCCCTCATCAAAGCAGCCTTTCAGATTAGTGAAGCTTTTCTAAAAACCTATAGACTTTGCTGATTGTCATTGTTTTGAAATGATCCTAAAATGGCCAAAGTGGTAGAGGAATATGTACACAGACACTTCAACATTTCAGAAATACTTACAGTTTAAGAAATATCTGTGATTTTTTTTTAATTTTTACTTTCCGACCAAATCACGAATTTTTCCAGTAACTTACAGCCCATTTTTTGTGTTAAAAATGTCATCAACTGTTGCATACAATGATCTTTCTGAAATAAAGCTCTGAAATATGCAGAGGTACAAGTCCTACCATAGCCAGACTAAGCTGCTTTTTACACAAGGTTCTCCTGGGGTAAATTCCCATCCTAGAAGCAGCTTACCTTCAGGACACTATTCACTAAGTGACCGTTATTCTAATTTTACTCTTGAGGAAACATAGGCAAGTAGGACAAAACGTTTGTCTAAAACCATAGAGTACCTTGGGTTTAGCCCAGTTCAGCCTGTTTATGAAATAACTTGTGATTATGAAGGCAGTACTCAGGTTAGGGTTTTGACTCTGTTAGTCCCTCAGAGATCAGCTAACCAGGTTTATTCCAATCAAGAAGTAAAAAAGAATTAAAATATCCATCTAAACATCTGCCAAGGACAGTCAGCTTGCACCCTTAGGAAAAGAGTGAACTTTATAATAAAAGCCAGCAGAGTTTGGATGGTGAAAAGAATAATCGTAAGGGGAAAGCCAAAAATAAAAATCGAATTGAACTTTATTATTTGTACATAAAACAGATACACCACTATACCAATAACTGTATAAAGCCCAAGTGTTCCCATCCTTACCTCTCAGGATATGGCTGAAACTCTCCTTCCCCTCCTAACTGCGCATACTGTGTCAATACCTGGCATGATGCTTCAGGATTGACTTGCATTTTGTCTAGACAGTCTATTTCACAAAACGTGGTCTTCTTCTAGCAATGTCTGTTCCTAAACGACAGAGCACAGGTTAGGAGGGAGGCACGAAAGCGCCTATTTCTATCCCAGCTATGGAGGGGAGAAGGCTGTATTTTCTGGAAAGAAACAGTTACGGCAACATTCCCAGCAAGCAATGGATTATCCTCATACTAGGATATACTCCAATAATGGCTGAATCTTTGTTATTTTATGGTGAAGTCTCAAGGGAGGGAAAACAGTTACTTTTGAAAAGACCTAGTTCTAGCAGATGAATACTACAGAAGAAATATAATGAAAAATTAGGCAGAAGAACATTTTGTACTTACACTGCTCTTTTTAAAATAAATTCTTTTTATTTTTCACTCCACCCCCTTTGCTTTTGTAAACACTGCAAAGAAAAGATGAAACCCAATAATTCGCTGTCCATGTGTTTCACATCTGCTTACTTGACAGGCACTTCCAACACTTTTTTATTTTTTGGATATGCTGCTGTAAGTATCTTCACAAGGTATGTTCCCACGGTGATGCTTTGATTCTGGACCAGGTTGCAGAAAAAGAGGATCATTATAGATGACTAGACAAACAAGCTCTTCACTTTCCTCTTCATGACAGGAACTTCTCTAAATCCCTAAATAGCTAGGTGGCTTGAGTAGACAAGAAAGAACAAGCCCCATTACCTAAGATTACACTGCTTACTCTGTATCTGTCCAGCAAGGTGCCATGCCAGGATACAGAATACCTGCACTCACTGCCCTCAGTAGGCTATGTAGATACTCAGTCTAAGGAAGCTGAATGTGGATTGAGAAGCACCACCATGGCCAATCATGCTGTATAAGTATTTGATATATCATTATATGTACTCATAACCAGGTCTGCCCAGACATAGAAAGTTTAGGGCCATGCATACTTACTTTACTGGAGCAGGACCATCACTCACTTTTTGATGCATGCACCTTTCCTCTCTCTTGCTTTTTTATACTGTCAAAGCTTTAAATGTTTCACAGGAACAAAAAAGATACTGTTGATTTTTCATCTTAAATTGCAAGGAAAATGCTTTTATTCATCTTTGGTTTAATTTTAGAAGACATCAAGCTCTTGCTGACAAAGCTGTTGCAAGTACAGTCAGCGGCTGTCCAAAGCTGGTGCAATAATTCTGCTGAAGAGGTTCAGAAGTGGTCTTTCCACCAAAGCAAGCACAACTTTCCCCCTCACAGAGCCACAGCCAAAACCAGTGTCAGGTAGCAAGCAGCAACCCTGCTCTTCAGGCAATGGCCCCATGCCCCTCTTCTTCCTAAAGAGAAATTCAAGGGAAGCAGACTGCTTCCCCCCAGCTGCATGCACATGTCCCAAGAACCAAGTACCTCCGCGAGGGCCCATCCCAGGCTCTGTACACTTCATTACCAGAGAAATCACAACCCACAGGCAACACACAGAACACTGAAATGCCATAGGCACATTAGAGTAAAGGAAAAGTTGTAACTTACTAAAAGGATTACAGAGTGGACAGCTTTACTAACTTCTGTAGCATTTTGTTGACTGTGGTAAACTCAGGTGCTTCTCTTGGAACACTGCAGATCTCAAAAAATCAGGGTCTCTTGGAGCTTAGACAACCAGGTAACACTCAGCAGGGATACTGCACAAGTACACAGCTCACAAAAAATGCCTTTAATTCAATCAGCACCTCTTCAATTAATATCCTTGCTGAAGTACAGCTGTTGAGCTGTTACAAGTTTATGTAGATCCATTGATTTCAAATACACTTACCTTGGAACAAGGTTGGTTTAGAAGTGTCAGTAGATTGTTACTGCTCCCTACTTCGGAATGCCTCTCTACACAAAATTCAAGCATAACCCAAGCTAACTGTGCAAACACTTTCTGCACCAATCACTCTGTATTTTTAATAGCTCTCCATCACTCTCTAAACTTACATGGGTCTGGGAACTAAAAGATGCCCTTTCAGAGCACACACAGCCAAGATACACAAGCGGGGAGGCAGAGCAGCACAGCTGCACTCTCTACTTTCTGTTCCCGGACAGGGACTGACACACACACATATATATATAAGCAATTGTTAACATTAGCAACGCTGAAGGAGCCTTGTGATAAAAACACATACTGAATACCAGTAAAACTGTTCATCACCTTATGAACTACTTCATACATGTGCTACAGGCAAAATAAATTCCAAATCTTTTTATTACAGTAAAATTAACTATTGTATTTTCATTAGTAGGGGTGTCTCAAACTGGAAAATTGTTTGAGCCTTCATATTTCAGCCTCTTCTGTTGCAGTACCTAAATATTCAGGGTACAATAAGAGTGCTGTGGGCAGTCAATGGAACATGAAGTACTCTCCAGTGCAAAATGCAGAACAATAGATTCTAACAGCAATTTAAAAAAAACCTGCAAAACACTAAAGCTACCTGAAGTGGAACTCACAATAATAGGCCAGACACCAGCAGCAGAAACAGGAAACTTTTTTTTTTTGTGGCTGCATGCAAAACAGTGTTGATATTAATCCAAGAAAGTAACACAGACAACGAAAATCAAACAATTTTCCAAATCCAGAAAAACTGAAACAGCTGCAGATGTTTGCAAGAAAAACACTGAGAACTTATTTTTTTACTATTGTTTTTACTACTTGGTAAGAGAAGGCTCTGACAAAATAATGCGCTCCAATATACAATATATTTAAACTACAGAAATTAAAAACCAATAAACCCACAAAGACCCAAGTACACTCCCAAGGTGGACTCCAGTATTTCTTCCAGTGTGTTTCTTGTGCCCCACATGCAGCTCACACGCCAACCTCTCTCCAGCTGCGAATAAAAAGCCTGGGTTACAGCTCTTCGCCAACATTTCAGTACATCATCATATTGTCCAAGTGGCACTATTTTTTCTTGAGAGCTCTCTTTCCTTCCCCCTTCTTTGGTTTTTCCTTCCCACGGAGCTTTTTCAATCGCCTCATCTCCTCCTTAAAGTCCTGATGCTCATCCCTAGATGAGGGAGGGGAAAAAAAAGTTTATTTCTTGGAATACCTCGATGTGAAACGTTCTTTGAATTGTATGATAATCAAAAAACTCTGAAAACTGTTTTTTAACAGTGAAGTCCATACTGAAAGTCACTGCAATGTATTCAGTGTCACTGCTAGCAGTGATTTGGGACAGAAAAACATGAAAGACTGCCTCAGGTACTTTCAGAATTAACAAAGTTGCCCTTTCCCACAACAAATAGTGCATGCATATATATATAATTATTTCCATTGCATTTATCAATCCACTGTTTAAATGAGAAGGAAAACATAAAAATCAGCAAGAGAAGAGAATTTCCCCCTTCTCATTTAGCTCAGCAGTCTAGCAATAGCACATTGTGTTTCTGTGTAAGGTATCAAGTTCAGGTCGTCAGCCTTTAAGCAAACAGGGGTATGCCGAGCAGTAATTATAGTAAACGACACTGCTCTCCGGTGACTCAAAGACTGAGTTATGAAGAAAACATCTGCTACTGGCAGAATATTAATAGGAGAATAAAACAAGAAGGAGGATAAATGGGCTGGCAGAGATAATGACTCCTTAATAATGTTCTAATAAATTATACTTAAATCTCTGTCCCTGTATTTTTCAGTGTGAAGGTATTTTTCAAAAGTCACAACTGCATCCTAAGTGGCCTAGGATTGCTGCACTGGTATTTTTAAATAAAACTTTTCTAAAAAAAGAAACAAAAAGCTTGTGAGCTATTATCAAACCCTTTTATGCTACAACTCTTCACTGCATATTTCTGACCAGCAAACTTGATCCTCTACAAGCTCTCTGGGCACAGAGCACCTATAGAAGG
The DNA here is from genome assembly GCA_013400615.1 of Syrrhaptes paradoxus. NCBI lineage: Eukaryota > Metazoa > Chordata > Aves > Pterocliformes > Pteroclidae > Syrrhaptes > Syrrhaptes paradoxus. The sequence continues at coordinate 23,928 of VZTO01024838.1, forward strand.
AACTTGAGATCAGGAGGGGAAGGAGAAGAGTGAAGAACTGTATCGTGTCATTGAGGCTTTCTCTGTCAACAAACAGATGTTCTAGAAAGTGCCTGCATGCCCACCTAAACCAAGAGCATCCTGGACACAATCCTTGATGGCTAGTATTGTGATACTAGCAATAGAAATGAATCTGTTTTGACTTTACAGTGTTAGCAGCCTCACTTTTAAGGGATTTCTTGCATTTGGATGAAGCTGGAATTAACAAGGCTATTTAAACAACATTTAAATTTAATTTAACTTAATTGATTTTAAAGGCTAAAAAACCCCTCCAGACTAATAAAGACTTTCCTTCTCTTCTACATTTCACTTATTAGCTGTTGAATGATTGAGGAACACATGGTAAGACTGTCCTAGTGCAATCATTGTGTTAAGGTAACATCACCTTATTGTAGCACATTCATTCGCCGTATTCAGAACTACAGACCCATCTCCGGTATATGGAAAAGCTCTCTTCCCTTGCCCACAAAGAGAAAGCAAGAACTATTTCTTAAATGACTGCTTGCCCATAAGTACCCCTGAAGTCATTCCTATGTTCCTCTTTTCCTTGAAGAAAAAAAAAACGTAACAAAAGACACCCACCCCTTTGCCATCTCCAGTCCTGCTCCCACCCTAGAAGCACAGAAATTACCTGTAGAGACCAAAGTAACGGAGTCTCTTCATAAGGCAGTAGTAGGTGTTGTGAGGAGGATACCAGTCATAGACCTCCTTCCGCTTGGCCAAAGGCTGCTCACTGAATAACTTCACTACTTTCATAGATTTTGAGTCCGTCGGCCTGACAACTTCCCCGAATATCTGAGCACTCAGACGGGCCATTCGAAGGGCATAACTGGAAACACTGGACATCTCCCAAGGAAGAGTGGGCACACATAGGCAAATGGACCTTCCTGCAAAAGGAAGGATAACAAGGAGCCTGTTGTTTAATACAACAAATCTGAAGTATTCATAACCTCACTTACATACGTCTGCCTTCTGGAGGACCTGACATACAACAGTCTACTTTGATTTACTCCTATTAGCAAAGCACTAGAAAGAAAGCAGAAAAAAAAAATTAAGCATGAAAATAACAAAAGCAATCTGCGTCAAAGAGAATAACAGAATGAGTGACAAAAGTGAGGGCAAAGTGTCAGAGACCTCAAGTTAAGACAGCAAGCCTAGTGTGAGAAGACAGCTCTTAAATGATCACAGGACAGCACTTCAACTTAGGCATCTATTACATAGGGGAATAATCACTAAGTCTTGATAAATCATCCATTTCAGAACAGCCAATTCTAATTCCTACATTTGGAGATAAAGCAACAAATTGTCCCCAAAACTCTTCATCACATTAGCACTCTTCAAATAGACTTAACTCAAACACAACTCAAGAGCTTGCTTAATCTCTTCTAACTGCAGCCTGAAAATGAAAAAAAACCTTTAGCTCCTAAATGATGCAAACCAGTGGTCTGACGGACCTGCTTTTCACTTCAGAACTGCTAAAGGAATCTAAATAGCTCAAACCAAGGCTGAGAAACTCCATTAATCTTTGCCACTCTGAGAACATTTGAGATAAGGAAGGTGAAGACTACAAACTCTGAAGTGCTACAGCTATCCAAAGCCTGTTCAGGGCGACCTCCAGTTCTGCGAGACGCTTCCAGAACAGGTTTGCTCTTGTCACTTACAGTGATGACATTTTCAGGATCACCCACTGGTATTCAACACACCTAAACCAAAAGAACGACCACCCCGCCAGGCTGCTTCTCCACCCGCTCCCCACTCCTCCTTGCTACTCAAAGCCCTGCTCTCCCATCCGAGCCCATGGCTTTTCTCCCCAAAACGCTAACTGGTCTCAGACCACTTCCTTCTCACTTCGCACACGCCAGCAGAACTTCCTCGCGAGGCCGTGCAAAAATCAGAAGTACTTCTGGAAACGGGAAGAGCAGGCCATTCCCCGGCCACCCGAGCCAGGCACAGCCCAGCGCGGCCCCTCAGTAAGCCCCGTCCCCTCCACCTCCGCGGCCCTGTCTCCCTCCAGGAGGGCCAGAGGCGAAACCCACCCACGGGCTCCAGCCGCACCTCGGGGGCAACCGCTGCGAGCGGTCCGCACTATCCGCCCGCCGGGGGCCGGGATCCCACCCTAGGGCCCGGGAGCCGGCGCAGGCTCAGCCGAACACCCCAGGGCGAGCTCCCGGAGCCCATTTCCCCCTTTCTGCTCATGGCCCCGGGCCCCGCTCCTCCCCCCACGGCCGCGCTCCGGGCTGACCCGCAGGCGGAGAGGCGCAGCGCGACAGGGCCGGAGGGCGGTGGGAAGGGCGTCCGCGGCGGCGCATGCGCGGCGGCTGCCCCGTCGAGGCGTCGCGGCGCGTGACGTCAGGCTCTGTGAGGCGCGGGGCGGGGTGGCCGTTGAGGCAGGGTCCCCCCTGGCTGCACTTTGTGGTCACTCACCCTCGTGTCCCCAAGCCTGGACCGGGGTGGGGGTGGAAACGCCTGAGACCGGGCACCGGCCCTCCTAACGGTGCCCCCCGCCCTTTTCGGCAGGCTGCCGGCCCCTCCCGAGCCCAATTCCCGTGAGCCTTCCCGGGGCTCGGTTTATGCTAATTTTTAATCAGTGCCGGGAGGTCCTAAGAGGCACTGCAAATGTCTGAATAAATGGCAATTATGCGATTACATTTATAAGCCAAGCGTGTAATGCCACCAAAGAATGAAATTGGGTTTGGCTGGATGGATCTGCGTACTGGCGTTAGATGCATTGTTAGTCCCTGGTCCTTACATCCCTGGAGGTGTTCAAGAAACGTGTAGATGTGGTGTTTAGGGGCATGGTTTAGTGAGGTAGGTGGTGTTGGGTTGATGGTTGGACTTGATGATCCTTGAGGTCTTTTCTAACCTTAATGATTCTATGATTCTATTTTGCTTTCTTTAGGAAAACAGAGTTAGTAGCAATAGGCACCAATGACTTGAACACCATTTACAGCTGCCTGGACTAAGTCAGCCCCCATCAGAAATCAATGGAGCCCTAAGCCAGCCTGGAAACTGATCTAGAATAATACAGTGATCTAGAACCAACCAGCAAGCTAGAATGTAGTCTAGAACCATAAAGTGATCTAGAATGGTCTCTAGAATTAGATCTAGAATGCTATCTGAAACCATAAAGTGCTAAAAAAATGAGATCTAGAATGGCATCTAGAATGCTATATAGAGCCATGAAGTGGTCTAGGAATGAGACCTAGAATCAGATCTAGAATGCTATCCAGAACCATAAAGCCATCTAGAATGCTACCCGGACCTTTCTAGAACCACAAAGTAATCTAGATTGAGTTCCAGAATCAGATCTGGAACACTATCTAGAACCATAAATTTATCTGGAATGGGCTCTAGAATTAGATCTAGAATGCAACGTGGAACCAAAATGTTACCTGAAATGAGATCTAGAATGCTATCCAGAACCACAAAAGTGATATAGAACCACCTTCCTGCCAAAAAAAAACCAACTCCAGAATTCATACCTGCTCTAACTGCACCAACACCACTCCAGCTCTGCAAACAACTGACTGTAAAGTACAAACTGCCTGTCACAGGCCCTGATAAGGGAAGGCTCTGGGATGTCTCAAACATCTTGGTTGTAAAAAGGCGATAGGCAATAATCCTATTCCTGGCTCATAAGAAGAAGTGAAGAATGCACCAAAGGCTTTACTCCACTCACTAAGCAAGGACAAACTTTTAGTTAACAAAGTCGTCGCCCCCAGCGCGAAAGTGCCAACAAGGTGCCTAGGGACATGGTTTAGTGAGTTAGGTGTGGTGTGGTGTTGATGGTTGGACTTGATGATTCTTGAGGTCTTTTCCAACCTTAATGATTCTGTAGTTGCTGGCTACTTGGGGCTTTTTCCTCATACAGTTCCAAACTGAGCACACTTTTTGCACATTGGAGGAATAAGTAGTCTGATTCTCCGTAGCCAACTTCAGTCCAATCCACCCCTCCTCAGTAGGGTTAATTGGGACAAATTACTGCCTCTGCGTCTCTAAACAATTATTTTTTTTTTAATATGTACTGTTACCTTGTCACATCTTTGAATTTCTTCATTTGTTTAAAAGGATTGGGGCAAAATATTTTAATATTCCATTTTGATAAATCATCCTGCCAGTTTCAGCAATTACAGCAGTTTGATCACATTTCTCCTCATCAATGAAAATACTCAATTCTTCTTGCAAGTTACCCAAACTCAGAAATTTTGCATGTGGACCACTCAAAAACATCTTCCTCTTTCCCTCAAACTATTGATTTACCTAAAAATGGATGCAGTGGCATGGTTCTGGTTCCATTTCTCTTTTTTTTCTGCAATATTATCAGCCTGGGGTCTGATTGTTTAAAGTTACTCTGCTGAGTTTCAAACCAGAGACATTTAGTGAATTAGGCTGCTGTGAGAATTATGGCTGTTTGGGATCAGGACAATAGGCAGACTGATTTTATTTTTCATAATTACACATCACAGGTCTGGGTCACTAAGAAGGAGCTGCAATACAAAAATTTTATCTTCTGAGACCCAGTGTTGTTTCCTACACTTTGCAGGCTCCAGCATGGCTTTTTTTGGTGTGATGGAAGCACAGGTCCATATTAGTTAATTTCTTCTCCCCTTTTTCCTCTAAAATCAGTTGTTTCTCCAGTCAGCCGTGCAATAACATGCAAATATTATTAAATCTGAGGTCAGGAGTGAAGTAAAAATGTGCACTCCCAAGAGCATATTTTCATTAATATATCATGGTTATTACTGTGGTAATGAGGAGAATTGCTTGCAAAGCATCCAGCCAGGGTTAGCGTGTTAGCTGGTAAGGCAGCACACAGACGCTCAGGAAGAAGGAATATCAAGGTCACAACAGTCAACAAAGCGACAACACATCTGTAAATTTGCAGAGGTGGAGCACGATCTGTTTTGCAACCCACGTAGCCATAAACAGTCTTGCACATCTCATCTGAGGGACTAGAATCTGCTGAACTGCTGCCCAAGCTCCTCAGCGTTGTGCCTTCAGTCACAGAAGATAATTCTTTAAGCTGCTTAATATTTTAGTTATCACTGTGGGAAGGCGACAGGAGTGGAAGATATTTATGTCCCACTCCTTCGTCCCTGTGAAGCTCATCCACCCTGAAGCCAGTGCAGAATAATGGGGTGGTTATGGAGATGGGGTGTACAAGAGCCAGACTTCCAGTTCCTGACACTGGTGGCATACAGGCTGCTATGCAAAGCCACCTGTCTAATCAGACTGATATAATGCTGTCTATGTAGGGCTGGGAGTATGTGTGGAGTCTTTTGGACACATAAAGTGAACGTCTGTGCTCTGAGGTTCTCACAGTCCAAATTAGACTTGATGCGCTAAGGGATGATAGTAACAGGGAATGGAAGGAAGCAGCAGAGGCTGACAACAGGAGCGGGCTTGTGATGAGATGAATTCTATGGACATGTTGTTAGATCTTCCTGAGCTTTTTGTTGTAAACAGAGCAAAGTGTTTGTACTTGTCAGCAATTATTTAGAAGAAAATCAGTGGCAGGTGGGTGAGTGAAAAAGGTAAAACCCTAGAAAGACATTAAAGGAGAATAAGTTGATGTGGGGCTCAAATACAACATGGGCATTCTCTGCATGGGGGCTGTTCTGAAAGAAAGAAATTAAGGGAGTGAAGAAACATGCATGAAGCACATGCAGAGCAGCAAAAAGAAAAAAAAAAAAGAGAAGCGACCTCGTGATAAAGTACAGAAAGACCTTTTTAGAAATAATTTGCAGTAATTTGATCTGGAATTGTTTTATTTGATCGATAGTGATCTAGAATTACTTACCCAATTAATTCCTCTTGTGTGTGTATTTTAGTTATAACTGAACGGTGAATAGCCTTAAGGTAGTTTTTGGACAAAATGCATCACTTGAGCCACTGTGAGTTTATCCTGAGAATGCAAAGGTATATCCAGAAAGAAAAAAAGACCAGAATGCCAATTGTGCTTGTTTATTGACACTTAAAAGGAAAGAAGAGCCTGAACTTTTTTCATTTGATCTTGAAAATGAGGTATTTGATTAGTTCCTGTATGACACACTAATCAACTTCACTCCTAGGTCTTATGCTTAGAACTATCATCTCATGCTGTAAGACGATCTCTAACATTTTCTTGTTATTAATGTTGACATGAGGGAACAAAATAATCTCCATCTGGGTCAAGTAGTAGGACCCTCTGAGCATTTGGTAAAACCGCATTGGCTATATGTGTGTTTAGAATACATCTGTTATTCATTTTTTATGTGATCATCATTCAGGGGTGAACTTCAATTGTATGTTGTTGTGCAGCAACTCACGCTGAGCCATGGAGACATCTAGCAGTACAAATCCCTCTGGAGAGAATGTTTTGTATTAAGAGAGTGACAGACTTTGGGTGGGCATTTGAAGGATATTTTGACTTTAAAATAACTCATCAAACTAGTGCCACAGAGTGAAATCTACAAAGATGCAGCTATTAAATACTGCCACTCCAGCTATCTAACACTGGAAACACTTGGGAGGGAGATGCAGCATAAAAGAAAAATATAAATTATTTTTAAAGCCAGTTGACATCTTGAGTTTATTGCTTTCCCAGAGAGCCAGGCTGTTGAGGCAGCGTTCTTGCCTCCTGGGGAAACAGAGGAAATGCTCTTCCTCTCTCTCGCAATGCCCTCAAACTGATTCCTGAAACGGTATCGACAGTTCTCTGGAAGAACTGTCGCATGTCCATTTTTAATGGCAGACAAGCTGTTCAGCATAACGGGGGGTGCGTGAAGCTGAACAGGTGAGTGAGGGGAGGATGCTGTAGATGTCCACACATCTACATGCTTGTCATTTAGACTGACTAACTTGTAGTTCAAAAATATGTGAGAATAAATTATCAGTGATTTAAAAGAAGTACTTAAGACTGAAGAGAAGGAATATTTCTTAATGGTTAGATCAAGGGATTGGGAATGAGAATTGTTGAATCTTGTTTTTCTGTAGCTCCATTACTAACTCACTGGGTGACCTTAAGCAAGTTAATTAACCTATCTGCCATTTCATCCCTCTGTGAACTGGGGATAATAATGTCTGCTTCAGAAATGGCTTGTGTAGAATAATTGATTCTTAGAAAATGCTTCAGCTTCCCCTAGTGGAAAATATACTACGGAAGTAGAGTATTGTTATTTTAACAACAACATGCATATAGAAGTTTTAAAGGCAACAGTAAAAAAGACGCATCTTTCTTGGCTGGAACAAAGTATTTCAGGGGGGAGGAGAAGAAGGAAAAATATTAGAATGACAGAATCAGCTGAGAAGAGAATAAATAATGGAGATGTCTGGCTCACTGCTGATGAAAGCTCTCGTAGTTTCTCTCCCATCATTCCTTGCAGAACTTATCTGAAAGGACATCCACCAAGGTTTTGAAACGGGTTCAAAACAGCTGTCCATTTCTAACTCTGTTTGTCCAACTGTAAAAATGAAGAGCGAATAAAAATCTTCCAGCAATAAAATGTTAAAGATTACATCCATCTCTTAAACAGAAAATCCAGAGAGATTGGTTGGGTCTGTTTGAGTTCGCATTTCTGTTTCTGCATGCTGAACTCCTTGTTAAGATGCTGTCTTGAATCTAGACCTCTTGGGTTTGTGAACTGTTGACTCCTTTGAGTTTTGGCAGACTTTGATACTGTATATCCTTGTTGACCTCTGTGGTGCATTCCAATGGAGATTTCTCTCCCTGTTTTCCTGTTTTAGGTCCCTTGTTAGGGTATCCTGACCAATGCTGACCACAGGATACAGCACTAAGTCTTTGGGAGCACTCTAAATACCCACTCTCCGACTACCGGTATTTGCAAGTCAGCAGGTTTTCCAAGATCTGCCTGGACTCCCAGGTACCGACTCACCTCAATAGCACTGTCCATAGATCTAAACATCGTTGATCAGGTTTTCACCCTCCTTCAGTCTTTCAGATGCACTAGATGATAGTTCGCAAAAACTAGCTCACCTCTTCAGAGAAGTCGCAGGTGTTTACACAGGTTGCAAGAAAGAAGAAATTGAACACCACTTGCTCATTGGTCATCTTTTAGTTATGTAACTGGTGTACTCCTGAGCATGTTCTGATTAATTATTAGTTCATTATACAGAGGTGGTCCTACATCAGCATGGAATGTCTCCTCCCAGGAGTGTGATTAGCCTTCTCCCCTTCTCTGCCACCCCCCTGGTCAGGAGGTGATTCATCCTTGTCAGTCCTGTGTTATCGTGCCGTGATTTTCTCCCCCTGAGGAACACACTGCTGCATGAGGTCTCCAACCATAAATCATCTTGAATACAGGACTGCAGAGATCACCCTGGCCCTAAGTCAGATATGTGGGGAGGAAAGTGACTCACTGTCCTAGCTGCACACTCCAAACAGGCATTTCCCTGGAACACATTGTACCTACAGAGTTTGCATCCATTCACTGCACTGTAATCATCGACATTGTTGCTGTAAAGCACTTTGAGATGCCCAGCTTCTGAAAGGTGCTCTAGAAGAGAGGCATCAGGCTGTACATTTCTGCAAATGCCTCATCTGCTGTATCAGATTTAGTGGTAGAATATATTGGATTGGAATTTCCAATGAAAAATAACAATGGCATGTGAAACCAGCTGCTGTTGTGATTTCAACTCAGCATTGACAGAAGCAGAATAGTCCTCAAGGAGCTGCTGACATGTCTTCGAAAATGAGCACTGGTAGCAATTCTGCTGAAATGTATAGATTTTCTTTCCTCCTCTTTCCTGTATTCTTTGTTAAGACGAACAAACCAATGGCAATTGCATGGAAACTAGGTCTTCTTGCTTAGGAATGCATTTCTTCCTGCTGCATGTTTCCCACCTGGACCTCTAATCCTCTCTGTGATCTAATCAATTCCTTAACAACCAGTCGCAATATCACAGTGCTAAAGTTTCATGTGGGGAAATGAACTGCACAAATGAATGAACTCTGAAGAACCAAATACTTTATTTTCATGCAAATGTTGTTTGTGATAATAAATGAGGAGAGGTAAATACAAAACTGTTGAAGATGGCAGCATACTTGTGTCTAAATAGAGAGTTTATCATCCTAGAAGTCATCTGCTTTTACAGAAACTCACTGTATATGTACATACATTTTTTCTTTTTAAAATAAAATTTAATCTACTGTACTAGGACTTCACAGCCAAATGAAATACATGAAGATTGAGGTCTTATTTCTGAGTCATGTTCCAAAACTGAGTGTTGTTAGAGAATATAGTTTTTCAAAGCAGGTGCTATTTTTGGTTTTGCTTATTGGTTTTCTTCCCAGTCCCTTCTGTGATGATTTCTTATAATCTATGAATTCAGATTTTTAACTAATCATTGTTCTTCTTTTGTGACTGAAAGAAGCAACAAATTGAATTGGCAGCAGAGCGCCAATCACAGATGTGATACATTCATTACCAAAGGCAGTGTTATTTGACTGCAAAGACTGTAGCTCTCTCTTTCAATGGATTAGTTCACAAAACACTGCTGATTGATACAACCCATGTCCAGAAATCTCTCTGGGAATGAACAATTGGTTCTGAAATCTGTCAGAAGCTTAGGGAAGGTCGTGCAGTGTGACCTGCCACGTCAAGCAAACTAACAGTACTGCAGATGTACCTTCATATAAGACTGCCTGTATGAACTAAATATTGATGCACTGCAGCAAAATCAGAATTATTCAGGCTTTAACATATTGAAGATCAATGTGTTAGATGTAGCTTTAAGGAAAAAAGTAACTTATTACAAAATATGCTTATTATTGGCAGCCGGAAGTTTGAGGTTTTGTTCTGAGTCAGTACTCTTTGGCCCTAATATCTCATCTGTGCCATCCTGGATTCTTCTTGCTATTTCTATAAAAGTCGCAAGATTTATGAATTTTAATGAGAAGTAATATCTTCTGTTTTCAGCTGAGCCCAGTGATGGTGATGTCGGAGAGCCATCTTCCTTTTGTAGCTGGCTTCAGGCAGCAAGTAACCTTGCTATAGAAATCCTGCATTCAGAGCAATGTCACCTTCATCACTGCAGCAGGCAATGGGTTTTTCCTGCAGCAAGATTTAGGGTAGGAGGCTGGGCTTTTATCCAGAAAGTAAACTGGGGGAAGCACAGCGGGGCTTGTAGGAAACAGTAGTCCTCTTAGAAAGGCATTTGGGGAAACGGGTCTGCAGGGCAGAGTTCATATGAAACCTAGTCCAACTCAGAGGAGAAGAAGCCGTAGAAGATGAAGATGTTGACTACCAAGATGGCAAGACAATAAGCAGGAGGTGTAACAGAGTGTCTGCTGTGGTCTCAGGGTGCACTAGATTGAAGCTGAATCTCTGCTTGCAAAAGCAAGGTCTGAGATGTGTTTTCTGCTGTAGGGAGATGAATTTGAAAAAGCGCTGAGGGCTAAAGGTTGCCTCTGTGCTTTGGCTGAGTTGTTTCCTAGCCCAGCAGAACTCCCTCTATCAACAGAGACTTACACATTTGCAACTTAGGCCTTTTCTTTTTCTTAAATGTTTTCTTGATGCTCCTCTGACATTGCAAGAGCTTGAGTGTTTACTCAGGACTCAACAGAGACAGAGACACAGCTGTCTTTCCCAAGTCTCTTTAGTGCTCACCTGTGAGTGTGGTACCAGCTGGTTAGATCCTGCCAGCTGATTGAAAAAAACTCATGGCAACACCTTTAAAGGTGGAGTGATAGGTTCTAAGTTCTTCTGCAGTTTACCACAGTACCCATAAACAGTCTTTATGGAGGTGGTACAGGGATAATGTCTTCAGTTGGCCAGGTTTGTGTACCAGGCCTTATTTTCAGTAGCTTGTAGCTTTGCTAAATTTTAACTGCTTGGGCTGACATTTTCCAAACATGATGTCTGCATTGGGCAGTTTGGGGGAAAGTTTAATTCTAATTTACTTTTAAAAAGTTCATGCTTCTTTTGCCTGAGCTTAAAAATATTCTTGGAGATGTTCTGGTGAGAAGCAGTGGTTATCATGCATAGTTAGCTGTGTCAACAGAGAAGCCTAAGGTTGTTAACAGTGATGTGGTTTTGACAGTTGACAGCTAAGTAATAAAGAGTAAGTTTTCAAAGGTGGAAGCAATTTTAGTGTAAAGTCCCCAGTCTGTTTGTTGTTGTTGTTTTGTCTTTGGAAAAACAACATTATACTGTGGTTCTTTTTTTGTTGGGTACTGTATTTTTCCTGTCTCTGTGTGAGGCCATTTAGTGTTGGCTATTCCCTCAGTTTTATTGAAAAAGATCATATAGGACTGAGCACCTACATGCCTTCCCACTTTCTGCCCAGCAATTCATTTTGCTTCCTCCCAAAACAAATTTGTTCTTTTGATGCTATGCTCCATCCAGCTCCTGGCCCCCTGATTAATTCTCTCAACTCATGCATGCTTCTCCTGTTTGTCACAACTTCAGGTCACTAAATCAAGCCTCTAAGAAAACACCAGAATAAAAATTACCCATGAATTGCCATTCACTTGTTTCTTGTATTCATGAAGTAAGATACATGATCAGAGTCTACTTTCTACACAAACTCTGTTTCCATTCATGGTAGATGATGGATGAACTGCGACTCTGCAGCCCTGAGATGGTGGCTGTTTGGTGAAAAGTTTGGAGGCTGTATAGTGAGCCTAGCATACGAGCACAGGTAGGAAAAATCATGATCACATGGATAAATTGAAATTGAAAATTGGATTTTATTTCACCCTTTGCAATAGTTGCTTTTATGAAGCTAGGTGACTCAAATAAATTACATTCTTCCCAACTACTGGCCATGCAGTCCCCATTTTTTGTGTATCCGGTTTCAGTCACCCATGCACTAATTTGTAGGAATACTGCCCACTGTGTCTAGAGCCAAGGTGACTGGGAGCTGTTCTCTGAGGCAGGAAAGTGCTAAGCACTTTGGAAGTTTTGATTCTAAGCGTCTTTAATTGAGCACCCAAAATACACTGACGTGTTTGAAAATATTGGCTTTTATCTCTGCTCCTCAGCAGGGTGTTGTGAAGATAAGGTCATTGATGTTTGTAAAAAAAACCCAAGCTCTCAAACACTACAATAAGAACACCACTATAGAAAAGCCCACGAGGAAATTAATCATTCTGTATTTAATGCAAGATCTGGATGCTCTGCAGTAAATAGTACATGCACCACACATTGGATGATAAGGATAGGAGAAAATTTGAATAGCGTTCATTAAGTGAGCAGCATCCATCCTTCGCGCTGAAAAAAGCCGGAGACCCATGGAAACAAAAAATCATATAATTAAAGATTGTATCATAATGTGTTTGCATAAGGGGTGAATGAATGTTGCATGGGTGATCTTAAATCTAGCATTCACTAACCTGCTTAACTTTGAAATCTAAATGGGTTTTTTTAAGAGAAAGCAAAACAAATGCTTTTTGGCACAAGACATCTAGGTGCCGGTGCATGCAGCTAGATACTAGCATGTGCACAGCTGAACACTAGCGTGTACATAGCTCTCTGCCTAATTTCTCTGTGTTTGTGAGTGTATAGCTAGCTTGTGTTTACAAAGCTAGCTGATGTTTCCCTCTGAAAATGCCTTTCTCTATTAAAAAAAAAATAATAGAAGGAGCATTAACGACTGGTTTAGATGCCCAGGTTTTAGATTACAAACTTTTATGTGGTGTTTTTTGGTCCAGGTTTTCCTTTATGGAGAGCCTCTGCCTGGTTCTGAGTCACCTGAACACCCTAAAATCTGTTTGACTGATGGGTCAAGTGTTTGTAGGAGTTATCGTAAGATGCTTCTATGGGATAGACAACATCGTTTATGTCTGTTAGTAGAGGGGCTGGCATGCTGAGGTACACAAGAACGCAAGGTGCATTGGAACGATAAAAAATATTAGTGGATATAATTTGTTATATCTGTGTTTGGTTTGATTACTGTCTTGTATTTGAAGTCCTGTAATGAGAGCAGTGAACTGCCTCCAGAGCCAGCACTACTCCAAGTAATACAACACTAGTACAAGCTCCTTTGGCTTCAGTAGGTGGTTCATTACAAAGAACTAAGGCTGGAGCCCGTGTAACTAAACACCACCTCCTGGGAAATGAAGATCACAAAGAGAGAAGGGAAATACTGAGGATCATCTCTCCCTGTGGAATAACTGAGTTAGTGCTACAGATCCTCAGAAATGGGAAACGCATTGACGTGCTCAATCCCCTCCCCCACTAGATGGCACTGAACTCTTTTTCTTTAAAAGAAAAAAAAAAAGGAGGAAGAAGAAAAATATGGTGGAGGTCATTTTGATGTAAAAAAAAAAAACAACAAAGAAAAGCAAATTGCAATTGGTTGTCCATTAACTCTGCCCTTCCCCCCTTCTAACCCAAGCCCCCGCCTGCGCGTACCTTGGTACAGGCGCTCTCTTTGCTTTTGTGTCCGAAGCTTTCTTGGAAGGCGGTGGGGAATGGTAGCTGGAGGATGCTAAGGAAAGCAGAAACAATCCTGGGAGGGAATGGAGAGGAGACCGGCCCTACGTGTAACATAACATCCGTGGTGAGGTCTAGCAGGCGGCGCATGACTTGTCACAAGGAATTTGCTCTGAACAGACTCGCCGGGCTCCGCTTCTCTATCCGATGCCTTCAGACATTTTTCTGGGCACCTATGTGCTTTAGCTTTCCCCCTGGGTCACTAAAAACGTAACCCACATAAAGGAAAGTCTCAGCTTTCAATCCTTTACTAAAACTGCATTTTCACTCCCTGATTCATTTAAGACCCATGAATTCCCTGCCTTTGCCAAGATGCTCTTAATTCACTGTAGGGAGCAGTTTCCATGTAGCATGCCCAAGTGTGTATGGAGTTTTGTTGGTTTTTGGTTTTGTTTGTTTGTTTGATGCCTTTCTCCCAGCTTACATTCATCTGAAGATTGACAAGGATTGTTTTTTCCCCCCTGTGATGAGGCAGGGGTGGGATGGGAAGAAGAGAATTTAATAATGATCTGTTTGTGCTGTGAAGGGGCTCTCTATAATAGTCCCGGGAAGAGCAGAGGAAAGGCTCCTAACACCTGCAGCAAGCAAGAATCTGCCCCTCCTGAAAAGAAGGGGATAATGATGATGAGGGAGAGAAATGTTTAATTCTAAGAGTTAAAGTAGAGCTCATCTGAAATCTGACACTTTCTCCTACATTTATATTTTTAAGGTGACTTGCAGGAGGATATAGATTGCCATCTGATAAAGCTACAAATGCAATCAAAAAAATAAAAATGCATAGAAACTGCCACTGAAATGCCTTTTCAGAGAAAAAAATAAAACCTGGAACTGCATGCCAATTTTTGGCTTTCAAACCCATGATTTAAGAATGAGAAGAGGGAACAAGCCTGGCTTCTCCAGGTACAATGTCCCCCAAACCTTCTTACTGCCTTGGAGTGTGATGGGAAAAGCTGGCACCTGGACCTGCCTGGGACCAACTAAATCTTGGCTCTTTGGACTGTAATTCTAATGTTTAACTTGGAAAGAAATATAAGTACAATTACATGATATAATTTCCCTGTCCCCTAGTGTATCTTTGACCAATACAATGAGAAAAACTAGCTGTAGTAGCTGGGTCTTCCATTTTGTCTTACCCCCAGTCTTCCAGAAAACAGTTCTGTTTTCTAGTTCAGACTAAATAGAGAACAAATGTAGCAGACTCTCCTGGTTACATTGAAAATCCAACAATCCCATCAGCCAAAAACACATCTGTTAAAATTAGGCTTGTTCCCTCTTCTCATCCTTCAGCTTGGGACTTGATGCTAAAAATTGATAAAGAAATCCATGTGCAGTCTCATCTCTGTGTGGGTGCAATACAATAAACCTGTTTGCCATCTCTTATAGGAGCCAGCAGCTTTTTGACCCCAAACCTTTTAAATTTTATCCCTGAACAGACAACAAGTATGGCTGCTCCAAGCCCTCTATAAAATTTAATTCTTTTTTACGTACTGACATGTAGTTTGAAAAATCCAGTTATAGAACTGGATACAGCCGTGCTTAACTGTTTTTAAAAAGCCTTAGATCCTTAAATATTTGCCTTTATTCTGAACAACAAAGTGAAGTTACTTCTAAAAAAATTGTAAAACCAGAGCCTTGTTTCAATTAAAAAAAAATAACTTTATCTAGAGCTTTCCAGATACACTGAAATTTTGCAATAGAGCTGTTTCAGAGGATGCGAGTGATCACAACGTCTATGGTTTGGATAATCAACTTTGCTTTGTGAGTTCCGTTATCAGGCAAGGGTGTTAGACAATACAGTACATTTCAAACCAAAAATGGTTTAATGGGAGTGATGCCCTTCCCTAGCTGAAAGTCCCAGCTGACTTGGGACCTGGTTTTGCCAGGTAAAACAGAAGGAGACAACTTGCCTTTTTTGATGATACAATTTAGTTTGGGGCCAAAACATGGCAGGATCCAGCGGTGTGTTTTTTTGTGATGCAGCTGTGTTCCACAAGAAAATCCAGGTATGTGTTTCTGATACAAGAAGATCTCCTATGTCCCCCCTCTGCTCTCCCCACTGGAGCGAGTACAATTTGTGTCTCTAGGGTTAAAAGCTGGCAAAATCCCAGTACTCCCCTCTTAGGGCAAAGGGTTATCACCAACCCAGGGGCTCCAATAAAGGCTGCGCTTATTTTTTCTTCATGTAACGTAGCTTGGGCTTCAGGGGCCAACAGCTGGTAGGATCCAGCGTAGATGTAAATTTTTGCAGCACTCGTCCATGGAAAGGCATTGAGCTGTGGAGTTTTTGGTGCAGTAGGAGCAACCGTGTTGGTTGGTATCCGCGCTGTGGAGTCACTGGTGTGTGGGAGCCAAATATTGGATGGGGCTAACTGGGTTCCTCTGTCAGCTCCAGGGTGGTGCAGTACTCACACACCAGGATGTGCCAGAGCTTTTTGATGCAAGGGAAATAGCCATGCTTATGCTTATTTCCTTTTTACAGCATACAGTTCAGAGTCTGGAGGCCTCCATTTTCAGGATCACACAGAAGGTCTTGAATCCAGGGTCTTTTTTCAAGCTTATGCTCTGTGTTACATAGTAGGTTGGGATTTTTTGGTGCAGTAAGAAACAGCTCTGCTTGTCTTGGATTTGCTTGACACAATGTAACAGCTTGTGACCAAGAATGAGCGGGATCCAGTGAAATCCAGGTTTTACATTTTCCCCTCTTAAGAAAGTAAGGCTTCGACATTTCCTGCCTGGGAAGTGGTGCAGTTTATCTTTAAGGAGGCTAGAGAAATAAGAAATGAGTCTCACGTTGCATGGGTGACATCACTGGCTTTTGGCTCAGTGCTCTGTATTCTCTGTCTGTAGGCTTTAGCCAAGGCTGCAGGGCTCGGTGTTTGAACAAGGAAAGATTCCCAGGTGTACAGAAGATTGGATTCGCTCTTATTTGGGTTAAAAACGGTGAAATGAGATTTCTAAAGCTTGGGGACTCCAGCTCACCTTCTGTTGCACTTGATCTCTACAAGATGGGTGAGTTATTCCCATTAGAGAGAAAGGGAGTGGAAATTTAAGGAGAAAAAAAAATATGTCTGAATATGTAACTGCTGATGCTGGGGATACGATTCGTATGAAGCTGCTGAACTAAAAAATCTCCGCTCCGACGTGGAGATCGGGCCATATGGCAGAGAAGTGATGCAGACCGAAAGCTGTTGACAACACTTAGGGGCTGCTTTCCTCTCCCCGTGTAAGGTGCGTAGAGCTTCCCCCCTTCCCCCCTCCTCTCTCTTCCCCCCGGTTTGTTTTGGTTTGAATTCCCCCGACCTTCCTCCCTCCCCTCCCCATTCCTCAGCATCCTTTCCGCCAGCCGGAGCCCTGCCCGCCTGCCTTCATCTTTGCAGATGGGCTAACGTGCCGCCGCGTTAGGAAAACTGTGCACAACACATCCCGGCGCCGGGGGCCGAGGAGGCTTTTCAGATACCAGCGGAAAGGGAGGGAGGGGGGATTGGGGGTTGTGGAAGAACGATGCTGGGGCCGAGGACCGCTCCCGGTGCTGCCTAGCGGGAGGTGCACGGGCGGCGGCGGGTCCTGCCCGGGGCTGCGGGTTGCCCCCCGCCGCCTCTCGGCGGCCCCGGAGCGGGGACGCGCTCGCCGGGGGAGCTGGGGGGGCTCCAGTGGAAGGAGTCGTGGCTTTAGGCTGGCTGGATGACAGAGCAGGCGACAAAAGCAGGCGAGTGAATGGCAAGGCTGGCAGAGAGGAGCCGAGGTGTTTGCCAAGCCAAGATGTCAGTGGCTGTCAGCAGAGTCTGCTAAGGGAAGAGACCTGTGCAATGCCTGCCTGCCCGGTTCCAGCCGGGGAGGGGATGTTTTAGCCACGATTCCAAACAGCAGCAGCAGCAGCAGCAGCAACAGCAGCAGCAGCAACGACAGATTGCTCCCCCCCTTGCTCCCTCCCCTTCGACCCTGCTTTAAACCCAAGCAAGCGACCGACCGTCCAGACGATGATGCTCTTGCTGAGCCACTGACAAAGAAACGGCGACTCACCCGTTCCTGACGCGGGATAACCGGCTGCTTGGAAGCAGGTGATCTCTAGCTGTTGAACTTTTCTGCCCTGTGATGATGCTGTGGTGAACCTGCTGATCTGAAAGCCATCTCTTCAGGACTTCTGAGCTGGCCAGATTGAAACAGATCAATGGACTGATCAAACAGCCGCAGCTTTCAGGTCTCTTCAAGGGGTGATATATCCCTTCGGCCCCTGTTGCTCAGGTGCTTGTGGTGAGGGGAGCAGGACGGCTTTGTATAGGTTGGTCGCTGGCTGGCTCCCATTGGAGGTGGAACGCTGTGTTTCTCCTCTCCAGGTCTCCCCTGCAGAAGCGGAGAGGCAGATGAGACTCCAGGACTGCCTCCAGGGCAGAACTTTGTAACGCTCTCAGCATCCCTCCGCAGTGTGGATGTGAGCCATGGGAGTTGGGGATGTTTGAGGCAGACTCTGCCAAGTGACACCTGACAGCTGCTCTGGAGGTTTTTGCGTGGTCTCACGCTCAAGGGCTTTGCCTGTTGTGAAGATGTCCATGGTGTTTCTGTGAAGCTGAGGTATGGCTGCTGGAAGGTTACTGCTGTATGCTGGCCTCTCTTTAGCTCTGTGTGCCCTGGGCATGCTGGCCGTGGCAATCTGCTCTGACCATTGGTACGAAACTGATGCCAGGAAGCACAGAGAGAGGTGCAAGAGCATCACCACTAAGAGAAATGATCCTGGCTTCATCTATAACTCCAACAACAACCTGCCTCTCAGGGCCAGCAGGTCTAGGTTGGACCGCTGGGAAGGGAAACTCCTCTTGGCAAGAAACAGGAGGCAGATCTTTGCTATGAGCGCAGTCGACGAGTGCAACAGACAGTACAACTCAACCAACATGGGGCTCTGGAGGAAATGCCACCGACAAGGATTCGACCAAGAGCTGGAGGAGCTGATTGCAAAAGGTAAGGACTGTTTTTTTTTTTTTTTTTATCAAATGAACATGCGAGGCCCTCCTGAGCTGAGCAGAGGCTGAGCAGAGCCACTTGGGCTCACAGATGGGAACTGGCATCTCTGGTCAAGTATCTCTCCTTGAAATGGGTGAACTGGCTTGGCTGGGCATCGCTTCCCGAAACATTGTCAGGGCAGTTTCCCACAGGGTCTCTACTGCTGAGGTGTGGGTCTGGGAGAAAGAAGGCAGTGGGGGTGAGAGCAGACACACCCCAGCATGTCTCTCTCATGTCTCTGTCTCTCTAAGCTTATTATAGTCTGCCCATCACCATGGTATCAGATTATTTTCCACATACAAATAAAAATATTAATAAAGCAGACATTTTTTTAAATTTTGTTTGACCTGATGACTCAGGCAAAGTACATATTATTTTATCAGAGGCTACATATGTCTGTATTTCATCATTCCCTTACTGAATGCCCTATCAGTCCCGAATTACACCATTTGCAGTGCTCACATGTAGGCTTTTTCTGTCCTCAAATAGAGAGTAAACAAAGGGAAATGCTAAAGAGCAGGAGGAAACCCAGCTTGCTGTTTACACTGAGCCATGTTTTGGAATATTTTCAGTGTCTACAAAACATTATGTGAATTTATTAGGAGTGTTATAAAGGAATAATTTTCTCTTGGGGTGGAGATGCATCTGTTTGCCTGTAGCATTTTTGTGCTGTTTTTTTTCTTGTCTTTTGTTCCTTCTTTTTTCCCCTAAGGTACCTGTTCAAGGTGATGGTCAGTTTGCCTCAAATGTTTCTTTGATCCAAAGTACAGGAAGGCGGGATATGCATAAAACTCAACCTAAACATCCTGTCTACAAAAGACGTTTGTTTTTGCAGGATGATGAGGGTTTCAGTAAAGGATGACAGCATCTTTGCTACCCACAGAATGGTTACTCCGTACAACAAAATAACACTTCCTTCCCATGGTTCTGTTGCATTCAGATGATTCCCCAGAGATTTATTTCCATCGCAACGAAATAATATCTTCTCACACCGTGCAATCTTTAAAAATACTTGTTTTCTAAGTGTGTTCTCTGTCCCATACTTCCTTGATAGCCTGTGTTAATTCCCTCTTCAGACATTGCAAGCAGAATTATTGCTTAAAGCTAGTTATTCACGAGGGGTATACTCTCACATGTTTGCCAATGTATACATTTTGTTCCATATGGTTTACAAGTGAGCAGTAGAGGTGACTAGCACAGTATAGATTTGCACTGAGACAGTACAAACAGGTGGTGCAGCAGGGAACCGAGATCACTAGTTGGGATCCTCTCTGTGTTGCTAGTGACCCTTCATGTCTCGTTGCTGTATAGACCCGTATGAAATGAATTGGTGGCTTCAGTCCCATTTGTAATGGACAAGTGAATGCGTCCAAAGCTTGTCAGCACCCTGGCACCCTGCTGCTGGTTTCAGTGCCGAGGGAGGGATTCCTTGTCTCTGTCTAGGTGAGGGCGCGGGCTTGCTGGGCTGGCCACAGAGGGCTGGATTGCTCTGCCATGTGTGCTCACTGTGCTTGGGGCATAAACAGACTCAACCTTGACAGGGGGCAAACATGTCACCAGAGCTCACCTTTGGCAAATGGAGTTTCAGTTATTAAAGAGGTTTTTCATCTTGAAATAAATGAGACTTGTTCGTCTTTCACTGCCTGCCTTGTCCTGGGTTCAGGAACATCCGTTTCTCCTGCCAGAAACTGCTGAAATTGCCTGGCACTGGGTTAGGTGTAAGGGCAGCTCTGCTAAGTGTTAACCTTAGAGAAAATGTGGCAATTCGGGCTGAGGTGGTTAGATGCAGGAGAAGATGATAGTCTCTGAAAGATTTGGCTATAATTTGTGTGTGTCCATGTGTATGTATGAGTGTGTGAATGACTCTGTGTGTGGTGAATTGACTAAACATACAGCGTTCAGCTGGTAGGAAGGAATTCCCAGGCTCAGGTACAGTGTGAGTTCCGGCACACGTATTCCTGGACATACGTGTCTGCAGATGGCCAGAGAGCCACTTTGCAGAGTCGATGCCCCAAGGTCAGAAGTGCAAATTGTGTACTTAAGGGAGCTATGTACAAACATTGCTCTGTGTCACTCCTTGCTTTCTTTAGAGGTTTTTTGATACACATTTTACAAACTTCATTGTATGTTGAGAGAAAATCTGTGATTCTGTGATTCTGTGAAATATTAAAGGATTGAGACTCATAACACTGAATACCAACTTTGTAGTTCATTTGATGGTCTTTCTGAAGCGAGGATCTACCTGTGCTCTAACTCTCAGCCATGATGAAGAGTCACACATGTTAGCACTAATGCTACAGAGATGTGTTCCTTTGGCACCCCCAGTTTAAAACACAGAAAAGCAAGTATAATGGCAATTTGGTAAAATAAAATGTTTGACTTGCTCAGAAATAACACTAGAGATATTATAGGATTATTTGTCTGCTTTATGTTTTGTGAAATCAAAAAGCACAAATGGATTTTACTCTCCCCTGACCGAAAAGTAGTGTAAAATACTCATCTGTTAAAAATCCTTTTATGCTGGAATCACTGAATTAGAAGGAGCTAGCTTTACATGGGCATTCAGCTAGTGTCCTTGTTCCCACCTAAGGCCAGCTACTAGACTGTTTCTTTATGGACCTCAGATATATCATGAAAGTGGAATAAGTACATTTGATGTTGCTGACTGATGTGAGAACAGCTATGGGTTCAAAATGAGGCAGGTATTCTAGGTTCATCCTAACAGCACCACCTCTTGCTTTTCTAGCTTTTCTTCCGTGGAAGTCACTAGTCTGGAGTTAGAGGTTGGAGGGGTGGGTACCTGGGCAGAGCACGCCCTATACCACGTGAAGAGCTGCAGATGTTTTCCACCTGTAGTAATCAAATACCCTGACCGAGGTACATATTCCTGCACAGATGAAATCTCTCTCTGTAGGAGCTCCAGGGAAAGTACCTTATAAAAGAGGATGTTATTGGTACATAGGCCTTTTATTCTCCTTCCTCTGCCAGCTATTAATTTAATCTAGCACACCTCTTCCGGAACTGGATAGACTAATGCAGGTTCTGGCCCCAAATATTGTGTGTAATGCTATATGTAATTGAATGTAAATGCTATTAAGGATTGTTGGTGGTTTCTTTTTTTCTTTCTTTCTTTCTTTTTTTTTTTTTTTTCCCCAAGCCGGATAGGATCTAAGTTATCCATTAATTTTGAGACAGATCCTACATTTTTACCTAGGCAAAACTTCCAGTATTGGGAATGGTGGGTTTGTCTATCAAAGGATCACAAAAAAATTGTCAGTAAGAGCCTAACTAGCTTTGCAAAGACCCTGCAGTTATTCTGCTTATGAACTCTGCTGAAGTTAATACAAGCTATAGGCAATGGCTTGTGGCAGGATCAGGCCCTATGGTACTTGGCAGTATTCTGATGCCAGCAGTTTTAGAAAACAGTTCGGTTTCTGAATATACTGGGTCACTTCTGTAATTCTGTTCTGTATTTATTGGTTTTTACTTTCTGGCAAATAAATTCAAATCTTTGTGTTGCATTTTGATAGAAATACTGGAGATCTGTTACTTCACATTTCTTATGGATAGATATAATAGACTCTAATGCATATATAAAATAGTTGGTCCTGTTTGTATTTCTCCTTTCCCTTTTTAATATTTCCATAGAACCCAGCTGCATATTTCAAAATAATATAATTAGATAAACAGGCAAAGAATTAAAACAGATTATCACAAGTAAGCATACTCAGGGAGAGGCAGGCAGGCATGAGACCAAAGGCCTGAAGAATATTCTAAAGCTGCATCAAAATTAGGCAGTTTATTTGTTCTCTTTGTTATGAATGAAAAAAAAAACAAACAAAAATTTAAGAAACAACAGAAATTATAGTCAATAGAGAAATTACTGGAGTTGAACATGCAAGTCCAGGGCTGTCTTGCTAACTTTTGGTCACGTCAATGATCTTTATTCCTGTGAATGAGCTACTTGGACTGGAGGGAAAGCATTCTTGTACAGAAGGACCGGTCAAAAAGAAAGAGCTTACAAAGCTGGCCCTCTGATTGTGGTTTTGCATCTGATCAAATCTTTTAGCATCTTGGGACCAGAGTTTCACGCCTGATCCCTGAAGCCTTGCAGAGTCAGGAAACGCTGGCTCTGGGTTTGTTCAGCACAATACTCTAAGCCTCTCCTGATTCTCAGGTATCTGTCCAGTCTCCTCCATGAATTAAACAGCCCTGTGGCTTAATGCCCCTTTGAATGTAGTGTTCCCTATATCCTATTAGATCCACTCTTTGCCTTTTTACCACTGAGTTTCTGACAAAACTGTCATTCCCTCACCAGACCAAAAAATCCAAGCGAACCAGCCACCTCTAGCACTAAGCGAGCAGAGAGTTGAAATGCAGGTAAGGGTCCATTTGAGGCTGGGAGAAGGCAGAGTTTATGTCCTGCTTTGGCAACCTGCAGTTCACAACTCCTTGTGTATGACTCGTAGTGACCCAGAAAAAAACGCAGA
Source organism: Syrrhaptes paradoxus (assembly GCA_013400615.1). Taxonomy (NCBI): domain Eukaryota; kingdom Metazoa; phylum Chordata; class Aves; order Pterocliformes; family Pteroclidae; genus Syrrhaptes; species Syrrhaptes paradoxus. Next base: position 46,888 of record VZTO01024838.1, read on the forward strand.
AGCCACCGAGTCTGTCTGCACCTTACAGCAACATTGCTCAGATGCTTTCCTGCACTAGTGAGAGGAAAGCAAGAAAGGAAAAAAAGGAATTACATCATTTAATTATAAAGGTACGATAAAGTAGATGAAGAAGTTGCACAATAACCAGAGTCTGTTCCATTTAGACAATTGCTACTGAGAGGACCTTTCATCTCACTTTTGGAAGGCTGCCAGTTAAACCTGTCTGGATGGGGCTCTGCTGCCTGCCATTGGAATCCAATTTTATTTAGAAAAAAAAATTACAATTATCTTATTATTTCAGTCGCCCTTTTACCTTCCTTCTTCCACTAAGATCCATGGAAGTCATAGTAAATCCTATTTTAAAAATATTTTATTGTGAGTATACGTAGCCCATGCCAGCCACCACTGAAAAAAAAAAAAAGCAAGCAATTCCTGTACAGCCTACCTCCACTCCAAATAATATGCAAGACTTCTGGGATGAAAGCATTCTCTGTTTTGGTTTGTCACGTGCACAGCACAACTGAGGAAGAAAAGCTTAACAGAACTACTCTGGCCGTCACTTAGGAATTATTTATAGACAATTGGAACAGCCTGAGGAGAGGCTACTTGCAGCTATCTCTAGGAGTAAAAGGATTTATTTTCATAAAAGTACTTGCAATACCTTGCAGTGCTGTGGATTTGACTTTTAAAATGCAATGGTTTTGCCAGATAAATTAGGACAGCCATTTTTGTCATGTGTCCTTCATACATTAAAGAACTCAAATGCTTTGTTTAAATTGTGTGCTTGAAATACCAACCATCTTCCGAATGTACTCATAGAGGGGACTTTAATAAAGTCTTGATTCTGATCCTAGTGAAGTCAATAGCAGGTGTTTTATTGAATGTGATTATGCAGGAAGTTCGGGCCTTTAGTGTTTCCTTTGAGGTTAAAATTGTCCCTGGATAGAAAGGCCAATGCAAGGTCTGTGCTCCCTTCTGTCACAGCAGAGTTCTGCTGGAGGCATCCAGGGAAATGTAAGCAGTAGACAGCCTTTAAGTTGAATCTTAGGCTGCCCAGGTATTGAGCCTTTACCGTTTTTGAGGCTGTAATTATTCTTAGTCTATCGGTGTAGATCGGAAGTCAAACAACTGCATGTTTCTAAGATACGGCAAAGACATCTTCATGTTCAGAGATTTTCTAAAATCATTTAATGGACGAAATCACCGATGTTTCATGCATGCGAGTTCCAGGAAGATTTGGTCCATCATATTTTAAATAAGCAATTTGAATATTTTAATTGCATCAAACTTAAATAGCAATTCATTAAAAAGTATCTTTACCACAAGTAATGAGAACCTGACACGTTCCTCTGACACATCTGAGATAATTAGTTTGATAATATATATCTGCTAAAAATACTAAGAACATATATGTAATTTAACAGAGCTGCAACTGTTTTTAATCATGCTGTTTTAAAGGTCAAATTTCAATCAAGCTGTTGGCTTTCAAGCAAAATTGCCAGTGAAGACAAATGGAAATTTTGCCTGAGTAAAAATGATGGGATCATGCCCTTCTCAAGAGAAAGTGATATTTGCAGAGCTGCCTGCAGGACTGCATGCTTAATTCCTGTTCATTTAGTTGAGCATCCAAATCCTTTAGAGAAATCTCAGCATTTTTATCCTTTCTGACTATTGCTTGAAAACTTTTTTAAAAGTGTGGAAGAAAGTGTGAGTGCAGACGCATTTTGTTTGCTGTAAAAATAAAAATACAAAAGATTATTTTACTTAAATAGAGATGAAAAGACCTGAACAATTTTGTCACCTCTAGCAATAAAAATCCATATTAATATTGTTGGGTTTTTTTGCATTGAAAAAGTCTTTCTGTGCACTCTGAATAACTTCAAGAGTGGAATGAGTCCATTAACTATTGCAGAGCCAGGAAATGAGGAAGAAGACTTTATGTTTTGTAGGTTCTACAAAAATAATGACAATCATTTATAATGTAAGTTACTTAATGGCTCATTGCTAACAAAGTGTTGCTGGAACCCTTGAGTACATATTCACCACTTTAAGAGCAAAAGAAGGAAGTGAGATGGTGTTTCTTAGTTTTTAAGGGATAAATAAATAAAGAATGTGGCATCTGGAATGCAAGTACCCGTAACAGACCATTCAGAATAGAATCCACTTAAAAGAAAGTAATATAAACAAACATATTTTCTTCGCAGGAGAGAAATCAGACTATAAAATGGAAATTTCTCTATTTTCTTTCTAACAAAGCCTAATTCTTCTATAAATAAATATTCCAAACTGCCCACCAGAGCCTGCTGAAATCATAATCCTTTGTAGATAACTACTAAAATAGATGGAAGAAAGGTAGTACCGCAGTTAGGGCAGGGCTTACAAAGCCAGAAATCAGTCCAAGCTCTGACATAGTCTTTCTTCATGGCCTGAGGCAAGTGACTTAATCTTTCGTACCTCAGCTCAGTAGCAGTATAATAGGGATTTCATTCATTATTATTAATACCAGTTAGAGTTCTACCATAGGATTTATGAGCCTTAATCATGGATCAGAAATCATGGATCAGAAAAATGTCCCCATCCTTTTGACATGTTGCTGCACTTTAAATATTGGTGAGTAGCGCAGCCTTATGAGAGAGCAGAAGGAAATGACAAGGTAATTATGTTCAGTGTGACTGGCAGTGGTTTTAAAACACCAGTAGGCTAACCACATTTCTGTAAGCACCATGAAATGCGGGACTCCTAGAAGAGTTGTAAAGAAGGATAATGAATAGGAGGTGCAGATGTTTACAAGATGGTCTTCCAAAGATTGAGGGATGGCACCAGAAAAATCATGGTTCGTGTGTGCTTGAAAACTTAATAAGTAGGTGATGGGGACTGACCTCTTTGGTTGACTGCAGCAGTAACTTGACATTTCCTTAACAAAGACAAGTAGATTGCACTAATGAGAGACATACTGGGACAGCGGTCTACAGCTGCTAGGAGAAATGACGTGGTCAGAGCGATGTGTTAGGAAAATTATATTTCTAGCAGCATCCTGAATGGATACATGGAGGGCAAGATCACATTTGTAAAGGTCAGAAAAAGAAATATGGTAGTAATAAAGGCAAGTGATAATGAGAGCTTAGATAGAAAAAGAAAATGCAAACTTTAGCAATCCCCTGAATCTATGGATGTAGTGAGAGACATGAGATGAAGATGTTTCTCCAGTTGTTGACCAGAACAGCAAGGAAAGTAATAGTGTTGTCTGTGATGATCAAGAGAGGGATTACTGAAGAATATAGTAAAGGGAGAAGTACAATAGGAACTCTGTTTTAGTTACAATAATCTCAATTTGATATCTGTATGTCTACGAAGCAGTATCAGAGAGACTGTGGGTATGGACCTAGGGAAACAAATTTGTGTTAGAGGAGTGAATCTATGGATTGCTGCATGGAGATGGTAGTGGAATCTGTGTTTGTGGTGGAAACTACCAAGGAGTAAAACTGAGAAAGAGAAAAGCCCCATGAGTTTCTGTCAGAGCTGGGAGAAGAAAAGTGTCTTCTGGAGGACATAGAAAAGGAGCAGATTCAAAGGTGGTGCAAGAGAAGTAATGTTATGGTAGCTGAAGAAAGACACCATTTCGGGTTAAAACAGCACAGGACACTACAGAAGGCAGTGGACATACTGCAGCAGGTGAGAATAGAGTAGTCAGACTATGCTGAAATTTGCCTGGTACATTAAGTAAAGAATTTTGCAGCAGCAGTTGCAAGGGAGAGAAAGCAGCACTGAACTGGTAGGAGGGAGTCCAGGCAGCGTTTATACCTGGTGTATTCAGAGAGGCTGGTGATGAAAGGCAGGAGGGAAAAAGACATGGCATTTAGAGAGGAAAATAAATGTGTTCAGATGAAAGAATGTTTCAAGATGAGAATATTTTAAGAGGAAAGGGATTGAATGGTACTTGCATTATAAGAGTAAAGAGACAGAGGGGCGTGAGAGGTCAAGGAGAAGAGAGAACAAGAGGACAAGAAAGGCCATAAGGAAGGCTGGGATATAGGATAAGACTGGCTCAGTAGGAAATGAAAGAAATTAAGGAAGAGAGCTGCATAGGAGGTTTTTCATCTGTGGGAGAGGAGAATGAGAAAGGAGTTGTAGGAGGGGAAGAGGAAACAGAAGGCAAAGCAACTGGAAGAGGAAGACCATAGTTTGTAATTTTTCTCATGGAAGAACTGGGTGAAATCCCATATAACAGCTGAAGTGGGGGCTAGAGGAGGCATGAAGATCTGAGGAGTGAGCCAAATGTGGCAAAGAGGTGACTATGATTGTGAGTCTGAGATTCAACTGAGCTGAGCTGGAGTAGTAAGTCTAGGAAGTGAGCAGAACTGAATGGGGTAACAATGCATCTATAGTGGAGAAAATTAGCCAGGCAGCAGGATTCCCATTAGAAATGCTCTGCTGTGTGAGACACAGAAGAGAGCAACTGGTATGGGTTGGTTGGCATTTGGGATGGCAGGGCAGGAGTAGGTAGGGGAATGCAGGGGAAAAGCTCTATGAATGAGAGAGTGCAGCATGGATAACATCAGCACATGGAGAACGGAAAGAAATGATAAAGAGGGTGATAAAGGACTGAGAAGAAGCGTTAAGTCCTTAATATTGATGATCTGAAGCGACAGGCCAAGCAAGCTTAGCATGAAGGTGGTGGCTGATGGCTGTTGTAGAAAGAGTCCTGGAGGTGGTCCAAGCAGTGGAGTAGGAGGATGAGGGGAGAGCGCAGGGCCCGGTATGAAGCTCTGTCTTTTTGGTGCCTGACAGGGTCAAACAGGGTTGTTGACTGAACAGAGGAGACACTAAAACATAAAGCTTAGGGGGCAGAGAGGTCCGTACTACAGACTTTCTTCTATAATGTGCCATGCTTTCATGCTGAGAGTTCATCCTGTGTGACCTTACAGAGGAGTCAGCATGGTTCAGTGAGTTGTCCAGTGCTTGGAACAACGATGCTCCAATCTCAGATTGAATCTCCAGTGCAGATAAACATACTAAGTAAAAAAATTCAGGATATTTTCCACAAAGTGGTGGCAGTGGGGTGGAGGGAGGTATTTCCAGAGCTGGCTTTTATGGAAAAGGTCTTTTCAGCCTGTTGTACCCCCATCCCAGGGTTTCTGCACTCAAAGTGTTGCACTCTCTGAAATAAATGTCAGGCCAGCTAGGGAGTCCTGGGTCAGAAGTAACTGCTTGAACCCCATGGAAATCGGGCAGATGCTCTGCTGAGCTCACGGTGAGATTTCTCCTTACTGAGTAGCTTGCTACTGTCTGTGCCCACTTCTGTTTCTGACTCCAGTGAAGGTGTAACCTTGGAACAAGCTGCAGTAGCCTGATGCGCTTTGGGAGTGCCAGAGGAGGAGCTGGACATTTATGAATCCTAGAATCATAAGATGGTTTGGATTGGAAGGGACCTTAAAGATAATCTAGTTCCAACCCCCCTGCCATGGGCAGGGACACCCTCCACTAGCCCAGGTTGCTCAAAGCCTCATCCAGCCTGGCCTTGAACCCCTCCAGGGATGGGGCATCCACAGCTTCTCTGGGCAACCTGTTCCAGTGTCTCACCACCCTCACAGTGAAAAATTTCTCCCTAATATCTAATCTAAGTCTGCCCTCTTTCAGCTTAAAACTGTTACCCCTCATCCTATCACTACACTCCCTGATGCAGAGTGCCTCCCCATCTCTCCTGTAGCCCCTTCAGGCACTGGAAGGCTGCTATTAAGTCTCCTTGGAGCCTTCTCTTCTCCAGGCTGAACAACCCCAACTCTCTCAGCCTGTCCTCAAATGGGAGGAGCTCCAGCCCTCTGACCATCTTCGTAGCCCTCCTCTGAACTTGCTCCAGCAGGTCCATGTCTTTCCTGTGCTGTACATGAATTACATGTACGATTTACAAAACTGTAAATTCATATATATATGGATGTCCCATATATACAGCAAAGTGGGCCCCATTAAGATATCCCACCAGACTGAGGGAAAGTCACAGAGAATCTCTTGTCACAGCCCTTATTTAATTCTGAGACCTTTTGTTGATTTTGTGTTTTAACAGAAGACATTTCAAAAAAAGCTTCCTAAATTTATTTCTCAACTTTCTAATAGGATAAAACAGTGACGCTAATTTTATTGGGTAACAGAAGATATTTTAAAGGATCTTTCTGCTTAAATATGAAAGTACAATGCTTGTCTCTGTGTCTCTGTTAATCAGCACAAATCTTTGAATATGCAAAAGAGCCTTTATAGTGTAGATAGTTTTGCTTTCTGCCCAGTGGTCATTTAATGACAAATATAACAGAAACAAACAAAAAAACAAACAAAAACATTTTTCAGTCAGATGTTAAAAGTAAAAATTAAGGTCACTAGCCTTGAAGGAGTGATCTTGATTTATGGTAGGTGTTTGTTGTGGTTTAAAGGCCATCACACAGTCTCTCGCTAAAAGCCTCGTGGGCTGAGGCAAAGACAGGGAGAGATCACTAACCACTTACGGTCACGGGCAAGAAACAGACAACTTGAAAAAACATGAAAACAATTTAATTTGTTAACAGTCAAAAAAACCAGAGCAAGATAATGAGAAAGAGAACTACATCTTCAAAAGGCACCTCTTCCCCACCCCGCCCTTCTCCCCAGGCCCAAAGGCTTTGTTCCCAATTTCTCTACCTTCTCCCTCCAGCAGCGCAGGGGGCAGGGAATGGGGGTTGTGGTCAGTCCATCCCGTGTTGTCTCTGCTGCTCCTTCCTCCTCAGGGGAGGCTCCTCACAGTCCTCCCTGCTCCAGCGTGGGGTCCCTCTCACGGGAGAGTCCTTCACAAACTGCTCCAACGTGAGTCCTTCCCACAGGCCGCAGTTCTCCTCTAACTGCTCCAGCATGGGGCTCTTCCACATCTTCACGGCCTCCTTCGGGCACAGTTCCTTCTTCCAGCGTGGGGCCCTCCACGGCTCCATCTCCATGAGCTGCAGGCGAGCTCTGCTCTCCGTGGGCTGCACGGGGACAACGTGTGTCACCAGCTCTTCACCACGGGCTGCAGGGGAATCTCTGCTCTGGCACCTCCTCCCTCTCCTTCCTTTTTATTGACCTTCATGTCTGTGCAGTTGTCTCTCTCACACCCCGCTCCTCTCTCTGCTGCAGGTTCTTTCTCTGGCTCCTGAGGAACTCCCGGCTCTCGGGCTAGGGCTGTGTTTGGTCGGCTGGGCCATGGCGGGGGCTAGGCATGCAGCAGCTGGATGGATGGACCTGCCGGGTCCTGCCCGGTGCCGTGCCCCCCCTCCCTGTACTGTGCCCCCTCTTCAATTTGCAGAGGCTCTGACACACTCAGCCCTGGCCAGGAGTGGGTCCATCCTGGAGCTGGGGAAACTTCCAGCAGTTACTAACAGGGACCATCTCAGTAGTGCTCCCTGCCCCCCGCAAAAAACGCCCGCCTTGGAGCCAGGGGAACATTAGCATTTCCTTACAGGAGCCGTCACTGTGGCCTCTCCCCTGCTACCAAACAAACCCACCACACAAAACCACAACACTGATGATCAAGTTGCATTGCTCTGTGTTAGGTACTTAGGTGGTTCCCGCTGAGATAGTATCTGAATACTGTAACTCTAGATCATTAACCATAACGGACTTACGAAGAGTGGAATTATCCCTGTTTTACACAGAGGACAGTTGCCCAACAATGCGAACATCCCGTAGGCCAGAAGTTCACATTGGAAATAAATTTCTCATTGTTAGTCCCTAAGTGCATGAGCTGGTGTCTTGTGTTAAATTTCATCCCTTTTCTATTCACCAGATTAGAATTCTCAAGATTACGCAGTTCTGCTCGTGTGATATTCCATAATGGTTAAAGAGACAGGGAAGAATGTTACACTAATCAGAGAGACAAAGGAGCCAGCTAACAGGAACAGGGAAAATGGAAAAACTCAAGTAGCTTAATGGGCTCAAATTGGGAAGTTGGATGATTTCCATCTCAGATTTCTGAAAGATGTGGTATGTGACATTGCAAGTCCAGTAAAAAGGATCTTCAATAAATCTGTCTAATTAGGATGGTACATTAGGAATGAAAAGTAGCAAATGGTGCACGAGCCGACTAGGAGAGGAGCACTGTTAGACCTTATTTTCATGAATAAGGAGGGTCTGGTTGAAGAGGTGAAGGTTGAGGGCAGCCTTGGTTGCAGTGACCATGAGGTGGTGGAGTTCAGGATCTCATGTGGCTGTAATAGAATCCTGAGCAGAAGAGCAACGCTGGACTTCAGTAGGGCCAACTTCGGCCTTTTCAAGCAGTTGCTAGGGGAAATCCCGTGGGACAGGGTACTTGAAGGTAAAGGGGCCCAAGATAGTTGGTTAGCGTTCAAAGAGTGCTTCTTCCAAGCTCAAGATCGGTGCATCCCAACGGGTAGGAAGTCAAGGAAGGGTGCCAGGAGGCCTGCATGGTTAAACAGGGATCTGCTGGGCAAACTCAAGTGTAAAAGGAGGGTCTATAGATCATGGAAGGAGGGGCTGGCCACTTGGGAGGAATATAAGAATGTTGTCAGAGAGTGTAGGGAGGCAACTAGGAAAGCTAAGGCCTCCTTAGAATTAAACCTTGCTAGAGGGGTCAAGGATAATAGAAAGGGCTTCTTCAAATACATTGCAGATAAGGCTAACACCAGAGGCAATGTAGGCCCACTGATGAATGAGGTGGGTGCTCTGGTGACAGAAGATACAGAGAAGGCAGAGTTACTGAATGCCTTCTTTGTCTCTGTCTATACTGCTGGAGGCTTTCCTGAAGAGTCCCGTACCCCTGAAGCCCCAGAGGAAGTCAGGACAAAGGAGGAGTTTGCTCTGGTAGATGAAGACTGGGTTAAGGAGCGGTTAAGTAACCTGGACACTCATAAATCCATGGGCAGTTGGGATGTGACTACAGAGCATACCTCAGTGGGGACAAGACAAAGGGGCTCATGAGGGTCCAACTGTCTTCAAGTGCATACAGAAAGTGGCAGAGCCACAACTGAAAGGAAGTCAGATGTGACTGAAGAACCGAGCCGGCCAAATATTTCAACTAGGGAAACATTAAAGTCATGGGCAAGGTGTTAATCAAGACTTCTCTGTTATAATCTTTGCTATTCTTGTCAACCGCCTGTCAGAAAGATGAACTCAAACTGCAGCAGGTCCAGAGAGGGGTTACTAGTGTGAAGAGAGAAATGGAAAATCTATTTTACAAATATAATTGTTATCCATAGGAAATGAAGTTAAACACAGGAGAGGAGGAAGATGTGTTTAAACTAAGGACAAAATCAGCAGGGAAACCTGTGTGTGCGAGGGCCATGAGTATATGTAGGCTGGACGTTGTGCTGAAGTGGGGCTCTGGAAGGAGCGATGAGGGCACAGCACTTCTAACAGGTTTTAAGTATGAAGATGGATATATTCAGGAAGAGGGATTATATTATATACTTGGCTGCCATGCAAGAAGAATGAACACGGTCCTTTCTAGTACTGTGTCCTTGTGAAACATGCTATAGGACTGTGAAGGATTAATTTATTATTACTATTAATTCCTCTTTTTTTTTTTTTTTTTTCCCCCAAGGACGAGCATATTCAGCTCTGTATCAAGTGGGACCTGATGGAAGGAGTGTTTGTCACTGAGCTGTCTGATACCAGCTGCAGGTGTCTGGTGAGAGGGAAGGGACCTAAGACAAATCCAGCTGCACCATCCCAGCTGCTTTGTCTCTTTCACCTGGGTCTGAGCTGCACTTTATTTCCTTCCTGTGACACCCCACATATGCGGGAAGGACTGGGGATGAAAGGACTGTGTGCACTTAGTGCAAATTTTACATATCTTTCCTTTAGATAATGCAGTTAAAAGGGTCTTTGTTTCCTGGCTCCCTCGTCTGCTTTCATTTCATATTGCCTTAGCGTAACGACAGCAAAGGTCTGTGAAATTCTCAACTATTTGTATTCATAAGCCAGGAGAATGCAGAGCCTTCAACTTCCTCATTAAAATAGCTTATATAAAATAAAAGAGAATTTCCGTACTATATTTAAACATCCAGGATGGCTGGCAGCAACAGAATTAAACCCGTATTTGCATATATTTAAATTACCGTGAGATGGTGTATTTTGTTTCACAAAATGTTCAGCCGTTTGGCTGGTGAAGCTGGGTGAGTTTCCTTATAGCGGGAGTGATTTTGCCACAGGATCCACCACCTTATGAGGGCTGAAGGCACCACTCCTGAGCTTTGTTGACTTGTGTGTGCAGCCGTAGACCACAATTCTCTCAAGAGTTTGGGGGAAAGGTCTTACAAGGAACAGAAAGGCTCCACAGAGGTAAAGGTAGGAAAAAGGTAGGAAAACATTGTCTGGGATAGAATTTGAGGCTATAATTCAGCTCCCAGAAAAAGGTGGAAGTAGGGTTCCATCCATCAGCATGGAGCAAGACAAGCTGGGATACTCTGCCTGTCTGGATGTTCAGGGAACTGTGCCTGAGGCTCCAAGTATCAAAGCTGCCTTCTGCTTTACAGGGAGAAACTGCCACTCAGCTCCATGCCTGAGCACCTTGAGAAGGAGGGTTTTATCTAAGGTGGATCAGAGAAGGCATTTTTGTTTTCTGCTTTTGTTGAGGAATTACCGCAGCCTTATGAAAAGCAGCCCCCATTCTGCTCCAGGTGAACTGGAAAGGGTGGTGGCAGAGACCGAGGGAGGGAGACTGAAGGTTGTTGGTGTTGCCTCTATAGACATGTCACATATGTGGGAGCAGCTGGATGTGAGGTCCTTTGCCTGTGTGCTGAGCTGTGGGAATGCGAGGCAGCTGCTTTTTAGGAGCTGTGTATCTGTGGCTGAGAGATGCTGTATGAAGCCACTACATGCTACTGAGGGTTTGGAATAAGGGCAGAGATACATGGCTTTCTCTGCTCATTTATGTAGAATTTAGCCATCTGTCCTTTTTTTTCTACAAAATAATCTTTCATATCAAAGAGGAAAGTGATGAAGTAGCTGCAGAATGGGCTAGCGCAGCATCTTGGCCTCAGGACCTGGAAACTACTGCTTGAGGAAAGCATGGGGACTTTTTTTAAATCTGGCAAAGAGGTTTTCAATCCGGAGGTTTCATGGGGAAAAGTGGGGCAACTTGTTTAAGTGTCTTTGAGAGAAGGAGGGGGAGACTACTTGAATGATTGGAGGGAGGAGAGGTGTATGTCAGCATAAGGTCTGGCCTCACACCAACAGCAATGGCACTTCTGCCTTCACCCCAGCCTTTCCCTGCATTTAGGAGCCTTGTCCTGCTCTTAACAGTGTCTCCTGCACTCTGTGCCACACCAGAAATGGTGGCACATCTTTCCCCCTCTTGTTCATCAGTTACTGTTAGTGCCCTGCCTGTGACACAGCAACTAATTGCATTGTCAATGCCTTCAAATGAAGAAGAAGCAGCAGGAAGAGATGAACTCTTCAGCACGAGAGTCTTCTTTTCCTGTGCTTGTCTCTAAGAATATAAGTACAAAGAGAGAGGAAGGCAAAAAAAGTAGGATTTCTCTTAGCAGAAGGTTGCCTACAGTGCTGTTGTATGGGCAAATCTTTGGGCTCAAGCTCTTCTTCACCTGCTGCCAGCCTTGCCTCAAACCAAGGGGTTGTGGTGTCCATATGGTAGTGTTGCCATGCTTCAGACAGGGTGTAGTTTTTGGCTAGCAGCAAAAAAGATGCCTGGAAAAAAGCAAAAAGATGACTGCAAGGACATGTCTTCTTTAAAGATTGTCCTCCCTTTGAGTGTAATTCATGGCATTTTGGGAGTTCTTGGACCTGCATTTTGAGGTGACCTGCACTTGATCACTGTGGTGAGATGCTACAATTTTATCTGTCACCTAGAAAATTAAGTTATTTGAATGTTTGGATTCGGCACATGAGTTAGGCACTCACATGCCTCCTCTGCAGACTAAAACTTCTAGGACTGCTTATGATAATGTTTCAGTGCCTGTCTTTAGTGTCCATGTTTTGAAATGAGATTCAACTGTCCAGCCCTTAGAGGGCACGAATTGACCAATTTCTGTTCGTCCTGGTTACACCAGGGCAGGACTTTGTCCTAACATTTAAGGATGAGATACAAGCATTTCTCCATTCATTTCAACGCTTCCTTTCCAAGGTTTCAATCTGTGCTAAAATGCCAGAGTTTGACCTGCATCCCTCCTCCAGAGCAGGAACATGTCATTCTGCATGGCGGTGGAAGAGGCCACAGAAACTTTCTGGTAGATTTGGTGGAGCCTAGCTGGTGAACGGGTGAGAGTCCTTGAGCTTGTTTCATGCATCTTGGACAACAACAGTGTGACAGTATATTAACCAAGGCCATCAGGGGCTGCAGAGTGGGCTGTCTATATGGTACAATTTCACAGCTGCAGCATTTATCACTGAATCTACCCTTTAAGACAGGTCAGTGCTCCTGAGTGTAAGCTTTCATTTGAGAAAGTTTTGCTTTCCATCACAGCTATGACAATGACCTTCAAAGTTGACACTACAGTTTAGGCATCTGGTGCACAGATACCTGAACCAGAAGGTAGAGGGCACATGTGAAAAACTGGATGTGGATGGAGGAAGTAAGCCAGCAGTCCTCTCTATAATCATTAACAATTTCTTTTACCTTCTTTTCAAAGGCTAATACAAATTATTTTTCCTTTGTTTCTAAGGGCCTGGGAGCTGAGAAGTGACTCCTCTGACATGTCAATATATTGCTGTAAAGAGTGTGGAAAAAGTTTTCACATGAAACATATAAGAGCCAGAGTTTACCCATCACAGATGCCAACCTGGTTTCAAAGGATTTGAGATGGCATATTGTCTGCTATGCCGTTTGTTTGTCATTCTTCTATTGATATATTTTCTTCATAGCTTTTTCATCTGCTAACTGATGTATGGCTGTATACACCAGTCTTTCAGCTGTGCTTGAGTTTTATGTTAGACACAGTACTTTGTTTATTTGTGATTGTTATGGTCCTATTTAAAGGTTTAGGAAGGTAATACACAGGTACTTTTGTAGCTCTCTCAGCTTTAGAGTTAACTTCATTGAAATGAATCAAGGGAAAGCAGAGATGTGGTGAGTACCTGAGCACTCAGCCAACCTGGAAAAAATGACTCGGCAAGGTGATCGCTGGAGTCTGCCATTCATCTCGCTGGAGCATTGCCTTTCGAGTCAGAAGGCGACAACTGAACTTCGGTGATGAAGGGGAGGTCGGTGTGAGAATGGAACCACTGGGACTGGATGCTTGGTGCTGTGGAGAAGAGAAAATGGAGACAAAATTAGAGGACACTTGCACAAAGAATGAAGGGGAAAAGAGGAGGAGAATGGAAGCACTGGTAAGCAGAAGCAACAGTGACTAAAAAGGGAACAGGTCTTCTGTTGAGTATGAAGGCCAGGGTCTGGCCTTGAACAAATATTGAAATGAAAGCAGATACATAAAGACCATGTTTCCCCTTTGGCTGTGAGCAAACTGTTGTACTGACAGCATGTTTGTGGAAAGCGTGGAGAGACCCTGACCTCCAATCCTGCCTATGAACCAGACTCACTGTGAGATTTTACTGACAACAATGCACCTGAGTCCTCACTGTAGTATGGGCAGGACAAGGGAAAAACCGTGACCAGCCTTGTGAATCTTGAAAGGGGAATTTCACCTGCCACTTACGTCCATGTGGAGCCTACTTGGAGGCAAGTCTTCCAGCAGAGTGCTTTTGATCAAGTTTTCCTCCAGAAACTGAAGCAGGAGCCAGAGTCCTTTGGAAAGCCTTGTTTAGTTAGTCTAATAAAGGTATTACTAACAGTGCTGCTTGGAGGATTTATTGGGAGATTTCACTACGATAGTGTTAGCAGTGGAATTATAGTCATTCTCTGGTAAGACCTTGTCAATGTGAGAGAAAATGATGCTGATCCAATCAGAGATATTTTACAGGATCAATGAAATATTCCTTTGCATAATCACAACCAAAGGATTATGGGCCTGTGCTGGGACTGACGGATCACTTGACAGATCACAGCCTCATTTGTTCTCATTGTTTTAACTGGTGAAGTACAGGCGGTTTTTAAAAGTATGCATTTATACCCCTGTATCTCAAATAAATCAGGCATTATTTTCAGACTGTTGCTTTTGAACAGTATTTTGAGCTGCATACATTTTTCATAGCTGAGCCATACTGAAGCACCTTGGTATGACCTTGAGACAATTCCCCCTGCGATCCAGGAAGCCAATGTACATGACATGGGAGAAGAGGCCCCGAGGCGGGCAGGGAGGAGGAGAGGACAAATCGATATACAGCATGAGCCTCATAGCCCAAACATCGTAAAGGACCCTGAATAAGTTTGTGTAATTGAGCACAATTCCTCCAAGGAGATACAAGCATTGCAGATGACAGTGAATTCAGGAGGCTCAAGAGCGTACTGTGATTATGCTGGGAATGATTTATAATAAATCAAGACCTCCTCATTGGTTACACTACTATCTTTGCCTTTTTCAAGATCCCAGTACTGTTCTATTGCTTTAATGACAGCTTTATCATGCACTGTAGAGGTCCTAAATCGCTCTACTGGCTGCTCTTACCTAGATATCTCCCTGACTTTAGTGAGGCTGTTTCTGCCAAGGAAGAGGAGCGGTATGTTTGATGGCTTCACTGCATTTGACTGACTGGTTCCTTTGGATTTGCACGTACATCTCAGAGAACAATGGAAAGGGAAAGCAGTGGCGGAGGCACAGAGCAATGGCTCAACTCACTGATAATATCAAGGGCCATTCAAACTCCAATCTTGTGGTTTCAGATGACTTCAACTGCAGGGCTACAAAAGTTATTTGGAGAAGAAAAAGCAGCTACTACATGTGACATTTAAAATTAGATGGGACACAGCCCTTCTGAAAATACAGCTGGGATCAGCCTGTTTCCATCAGGGGTGAGGACAGGTAACTGAACGTGTCCCTTCTGCCATCATGGGCAGAGTAGAGCCTCTATCAAAGTGTGTAGCTTTTCTGGGAGGTTGTGACTAGCAATGGAGTGTGTCTACAGAAGGGTGAGAGGATGAAGGAGCCTGTTTTAATTAACACCTTCAAATGAGCTCAGAGGGTGGGGGCAAGACCTCCATGAGATTGTAGTCCCTGCAGCTTTGCCTTGCACCAAGAGGTAAGGGAAGGGGAAGAGGCAGGGTCAGGGTTACCAGTGCTCTCAGCAATGCAGACAGCTCATTGCCTCCAGGCAGCACCAACACCTGACAAAGTCGCCTTGTTGCCCTCACCCTTGGAGGCCTCATGTTTGGCAATGCAGGTCTTCTACAGCCATCGCTGTGGGACAATTTACTGGAGGAAGACTGGCTTGACAGCTCCCCTTTGCAGTGCCTCCTGGACTTCGTGGCACATGGTGGGGAAGCAGCTTCACAGCCCCTCCTCGTGTGGGCTGGGACCCCCTGCAATGCTACACTTGCGGAGGCTTTAGCTGCCTGCAGGAGAACTGCTCCTGCTTTACTGATGGCCATTTCCATAGGACCCACATTATTCTGCCCTGCATGTAAGCCCTGGGAAGTCACCATGGGTCTGGCACTGTGGGTGACATCAACACAACAGGACAGACTCAGGTTGCCAAAATCATGAAGGCAAAGTAATCACGGTGCCTTTTATTTTCCTTGCTACCTGAAATAGTCAGCAATGAGATTACTTCTACAAAATGCAGCGCTGAGAAGTAATCTGTTAGAGCAATCATTTACTGTGTCAGCTTTGACCACCGCAGCCCTCGGACGTATTTATATCCTTGCAATTCATGGCTGCTTGTCAGTTGTTCTGTTGGTGAGCCTGTAGAAAATCCATAGTAAAAAAAGGTTAGGGGTTCTGACTTAAACCGAGAAAAGCACGAAAAATCAGAGTAAATCCATGCTGATAGTCTGTTCTTTGTTGCGTAAATTCAGGATGAACCCTTATCTGGGATTTTCACTCTTAACTCTCAGTGTCCTGGCTCTGATGAGCCTCCTCAGATCATGGATATTTGTGGACTGTGCTTTATTTCCATGGTAGTGGATCCATAGGCATATGATGAGCATGGCAGTATAATTTGCATGTTAAAGTAGTCTTAAATAAGCTCTCAGGTCTGCAGCTGGGCTTTGAGAGGATCATGTTCCCTGGAGTTAGCCCAGGGCAATGTGCTGAAGATCACACATAGCATTTACTCTGTTCTTGCTCAAGCAAACCTGCTTTTAAGTTCAGGGGAGCAAAGTCAGTCGTGCTGAAATAGGAAGCAAGCACGCCTTTGACTTCAGTGGGACACAGATTTTGGCCAGCATTAATTTTTGTTTGTGAAAAGACTTGAAGAAAAATTGAGAAGGGGCCCCTTCTAGGGGCTTACTAATCACTCCTTCTTGCACAGGTTCACTGCCATGTGAGTCCCTTGAAATATTTCCTTGAGTTGAGCAGGAGGTTTGCCTGGAGAAAGTGACCTACATACAAGGCAAGTGCCATGTAACACTTGCAGTTAACGTTTTATTTGTTGGTATAATAAAAGCATGTAAACAATTCAGTCTTGCCAAATTCCACTTGCCTGTTTGGCTGGGATATGTATTTTTTCCTGAGGAGGGAGTAAAATCATGTGCATTTGTTTCTTTACTATGCTCCTGGCAAGGAAGATTTTGTGCCTAGGCTGATAAATTTTCAAGTGAATTTTTTAAGGTCGTTATTCTGAACCGCTGCCCAAAAAGTCCACAGAAAAATAATCTGAGGTTTTATATCAATTCATATAACTACCTTTACAACAGAAAATGTTGGCTTTTTCCTTGAATAGTCTAATACACCTCTGACATTGCTATCTCTGCAGAACTCATTTCTTCTGTGAAAGCTGCAAATGTGAACGTTCCCTTTCAAACAGCATCACTCACAAATAAATAACGCAGATCTTCCTTGATGTACGTTGAGTCAACCAAATAATTTCCATCATCTTCTGCTTGTTACTTTTTCATTTTTTCCCAGAGAGATTTGCAATCATTACAAGTCACTTTCCATTTTGGCTTGCAGCCTAAGCAATTGAACACGCGCGCGAGGCTTCGGTAAGAGAACTGTTCACTGCAGCTAAGTGTGACCCCCGTTAATGAGCAGATAAGGTCGGGCCTTTCGATCGTAATCTCTTTGGGGGGCTGACCCGCAGGCTGGAGGAGTGTGCCACAATGTTCATGTCACTGAAATTTTTATACCATTCTATCACAGTAACATCTAAACACAGACACGCCCATCTCCACAAGGAAATACAGCTCAGAGGCTGTCTGGAATAGATATTCAATGTATTATTAATTACCCAGCTGAAGTATCTATAGTAATATTTGTACTATGCAGCTCTCTTCCCCCCACCCTTTAAAAAAATCCTTTTGAATATTGTTATTATTTCTTTTAAGCTGCCTTGTGATGCCCAGGCTTGAGGAGTTTAATTCCTGCTATAGGCAGGAAAGGTTCGACACTTCTGTGTGTGTGGTCCTTGCCATTATTGCAGGCTTATTCAGCAAAATGGCCGATGCGGGCAGATGATGTGTAAATCAGCGAGTGCTGCAAGAAGAGCACTTAATTGAAGCTTTATCAAGTGCCTGCAGAGCTGACCTCCAAGCAGGAGCTGAACCACAGTTGGGATGGGAGCGAGCCAGCAGCTTTCACTGATGACTAAGCCCATGTGCTGGGAAAGGATTTGCTCACAAAACTCGCCTGCTTTACCCATGGGTGGCAGAGCACTGCATAGCTAGGGGTGACTTAAATCATTCTGTTTAACTCACTTAAATTCTTCCTTTCAGCACAGATTCATAGCTCTCGTTACACTTTGATGACTCTGTAGTTTTGTACAGGGAATTTAAGTTAAAGCCAGGCTGCCCACTGTTGGGGTCAGCATGGTGCTAATGGTATGGGGGGATGTCAGACTGTATGGTGACAGGACAATGGCATGTTCAGGCCTGTGAATTTTTTTCTTGCTGGTCTGGCATTGGAAGAGTAGATCCAGACTGTTCGTATCTCTTCTGCATGAGCATGTCTCTGCCCTGCGCGTCTTCATATACAGAGGCAGGTAAACATCAAATAGTTCCAGCTGTTTGCCTACTGAGAAACAGATCCCAACAAACTATGCAAGCGTACTGAAGCAAATAAAGCCCTGATGGTTGAAGGCAAAAGGAGAAAGAACTACATAGTATTTCACAAAGCTGAAAATTATGAAGGACCAAATTAATTTGGAGATAAAATCTAAACAATCCTATCAGGTAATCAAGAACTCACTGACAACGTTTTACTACATGTTTGCAAAAAGCCATGGTGCTATATGTGAAAAAGATGATCATATTGTTAAAAACTACAATAACTTTGCTATGAGGGGAAGAAAAAGGAGTAGGAGATAAAAATTGTGAATGTGGCTGTTCTCACATGCAGGAAGAAGAAAGGGCAACATGCTGAAATATCTGTAAGTTAGAAAATAGGAATGGTAAAAGCTAGGTAGGAAAAGAAGTACAAGAAGGGAAAAATAAGTCTAGCTGAGTTAATACAGGAAACAAAGCTCCAAAAGCTAAAAACCAGACACTTCAAGTAAACTATTATTATATACTCTGTAATAGCAAAGAATATTAATGATAGAAATGCTAACAATAGTATTTGTCTTTTGCCAAATGGAAAGGATTTTTTAAAAAATAGTGGAAATCAAGGATATGTTTAATAATTATTTTTGTTCTTCTTTTGGAAAAAAAGCTAGATGAGTTATTTTTGCCATATGATGACAACAAAATACTTTCTTCTCCAGCAGTAATTTAGACTGACAGAGCACAGTTAATGAAGTCAGTCATTTTAATTTAACAGATCTGAAGAATTTGATACCAAGCATTTGAAAAGAGCTGGCTAAGGAAATTTACAGACTTAATTCATATAAATGGTGATTTTCAGAATTTGTCAGGATACTGGTGAAATATCAAAGACCTATGAGAAAGCTGGTATTATTCAAACTCTTGAAAAGCATAAATATAACAATACTAGGAAAAGTACTGTAGCAGCTCATGTAATTAATTAATAAATTAATAAAGAATTAAATGCAGATATGCTAACTAATGCTAATCAACATGGATTTGTAACAGTAGATCTCATTAAACTAATTTTTGTTGATAAAGGCACTAGTGCTGATTTAATATTCCTTCTTTTCTTTTAGGCACTTGACTCTGTACCAGATGACATTTTGATTAATAAGCTACAGAAACCAACATGATGCACATTCAATGGATTAAAAATGTCTAAAGTATAGAGTTTAAAATGAAATTTTCTATAGACATAAAACAGATTTCACAGGGTGTTACAGATAACAGTTTTTTGCATTAGGCTAGTTACCATTTTTATTAAAGAACCAGGAAAAAAAAATCCATGACAAAGTTATCCATAAAGTACACTAATAATAGTTCAGGGAGCACTAAACAGTAATGAAAACCGGGTCACTCAGAAGAAATGGATCTCTTTGTAAGGTGGAAGAAAACAATGTATACTTTAGGTACATCTGTTTGGGACAGTGGGATGGCATATAGATCTATGTGATCTATCCCAGCATCAGTACTGGAAGCAAATGGGGTACCTTAGCAGTGCCTCAGCCAATGTCTTGGGGTACAGTTAGCACAAATGTCACCCCTGCATAGCACTCCACTGGGCTACAAAGGCTTCCTAAGGCCAATAATTTTTGTTTTGCAATGATGTATGTTTTGTGGCTTGTCCGTTTTTGGCACTCACGCACAGGGTTGAGGTAGTGGGGAAGGTTAAAGGCAGAAGTGACAATGATGTCGAGGAGGGCACGCTCTGTAATGGTCAGTAAGCAAGGCTTAAGGAACTCGGTCAGCCAAGCTTAACAAAGATCGGGGGGTGGCTTTATCATGGGTTATAAAACCTGCGTATGCAGAGGCAACCTGCTCAGAGAGGGCTCTGTATCTAGCAGGCAGATGCTGAGTTCAACACAAGTGGAAGGCTGGGGTTAAACCTGCTGAATTCAAATGAGACATAAGGTCAACCATTTTAGCAGAGAAAGCATTAACCCCACAAACAGGCTGCTGTCAGAAGTGGCAAATTCTCCATTGAAAACTCTGGGAAAACTTAGATTGTATCTTCCGAACAGAAATGAATTGAGAACAGTCCCGTGGCCTGTGCTCTTCTGGATATCTGAACGAATAAGCAGAGCTGCCTCCTGGGCTCACAGAGGAGTCGCAGCGCTGGAAAACAAGTGCCTGACACCGAGCGCTCAGATTTTATGTGCCAGCCAAGGGGTTTTCTAGCTTTCCGGAATATAGATCAAAATTTGTAGTCTTTTATGTGTGTCAGTATGCAGAGCCATAAACGCATCCACTTCAAAGCACACGTCCTTGCTGCACTTTGGGTAACTGGTGGATCTGGTGACGCGGCCGTGCCATAACCTAGGAGTGCTCTTAACACAGGGTCATATTCTGCTGCTGCTCTGAGATCAAGCTGAGAGGATTTTATCAACTTCAGCAGCGTTTTACCGTAGTGTAACTCAGAGCTGAGTTTGCCCTGGCAAGTCAGCACTGTCAGCTGTCCCACAAGAAGGGATGTGGTGGGTGATGGCAGGAGCCAGCAATAAAAAAAGGGAAAGAATATATGGAAAAAATAGAAAGGAAGGACAGATGCTGGAAAACTGTCAGGAGCATGACAGAGGCTACTAAGCAGAAAAATAGGAAAGCTGCATTTTAAGCCATATTTTTGTGTCCATAAGAAAAAAAAAGGAGAAGTATTGCACAAAAAAGGGAGATCTGGGAGAGAGAGACTAGAAGAGGAGGAGTATATAAATAAAGGGTGGGGAGAGAGAAAAGGAGAGGAAACAGAAACATGTTTGTTAGTCTTCGTGACCTTCCGTTACACTCACTGAATTATTTATTCTGATATTTGCTGGTATCTTCCTGTCAGCCATTTAGTGTCACGATATAAATAAGAGCAGAACCCTGTTACTGCTGTTCCTGGAGGGATTTGGATGTTGAACGGCAATGGTGCACCTCCCCCCACCACCCTGCCTGCCATTAGGCGATTATGAATTATATGCCGAATGCCTCTAAACTAAAGGGAAAGGGCTGCTCAGCACATTTGGAATGTAAATCTCATTTTTTTTTCCTCTTTTGTAGGTCATGAAATGCAGCCCTCTTCTAAACCCCTGTGCTCAGATCACAAGCTCCCGTTGCACACGAATTCCTCAGTCTATCCTCTGCAAGGGTGACATTTCACCCAGCACTGAACCCCTCAGCATCCTGTGGGCTTGAGATAAGATTGTTATTATTATTATTTTAAACACAGTCATGCTGCATCATGTCACTTAAAAATTCCTACGTAGATGTTATGCCATACGGGAAAGCAGATGATTGAAAAAAACAGAGATTGATGTCATATTTCAATTAAAAAGTAAAAACTTCATTTCTGTTTTTCCCTAGCCTACAGATAGTCTCAGGATGCAATTTTCAGGCAATCAGCACTTACTAGCCAAAACTTCCCTGCCCAACCCCTCTCAAGTAATCCATATAACTGGATTTTCAGAACAAGCCCTTTCGTGCTCCATAATTTAGTTCCTGAGCTCCTACAAAGCTCTCCTGCAAAGGAGGTGCCAATGGCAGGAGAGGTTCAGACCTCAAGTTTCATTTTGGAAGAGAAGCAAGGTATGTAAGCAGTTAAAAGGAGGGGAAGCAGCGTAAAAAGGAAAAATAAATTTAAATTACTTGGTGTTTGTTTTGCTTTTGGGGTAGTTTTTATCTCTGGGGAGAAATAAACTTTTCTATACCACTTAAATCTCTCTTAAACCCTTAAAAGAGAGCTCTGGGAGTGACATGGCACCGAGGCCTTGGTGCTGGCCAATTTCACCTTATCATATTCTCTCAGAATATTTCCAGCCCAGCAGAGTCACGTTGCTAATAGCCCCGCACAAGCTCGAAGATATTTCCTTGTTTGCAAATTAAGTTTTCTCGGCAAGCCACCCTGCTACTTCAGTTATCACCACTGGAAAACGGACGTCTTAAGGGACTCAGAAGGGACTATGCAGTCTCTCACCCATGGGTTTTAATTTGACCTTCCTTGCATCACTAATGACCAAAAGTTATTACCATAAATGGCTTACGTGAAATGTATTGGTCTCAGTCAATTATTAGCAGACAGTTGTCTGCACTACCAAACCACCATCACAAATGGTGCTTTTTTTGGGAAGTCTTAAGCAGAGCCAGGGTCAGGCCGGCTGGACTGAAACCTCAGCAAAAGTGCAAGGACAACAGGCCTGAAGTTTTGTGCTTATTCACTTTCAAGAGAATGAAAATAACAGAAGCTGTAAAATAGCTGTAAAAGCTATTTCAGGCTTGCAGAAATTAGAGCAGTCTCTGGGGCTGCTCTGACTTACGCATGGGATGGCCCTGCTCCCCAGTCAGCCTCCGTCTTTAGGAGACACAAAGGTGGCATAAAGCCTTTCTGGCAGCCTCTGCCCCCATCTCTGCTGAGGCAGGGCAGAACCTGGGAGCCCAGGTTGTGCCCAGCACATCGATTTTTATCTAGTGTGCCGATGCGACAACATGCTCAGCCTCGGTCTGCACATGGTATCACGCTGTGGACAAATAGGGACGCTGTCTGCCAGGTCCTTCTGAGTCATATAGCACCATCAGACGTGATACGACTACCCAGAGGTACTTGGCTTTGCTGGGGTACAGATGGGGCGAGATGCAGAGCCAGAGCCACGGCCCAGGAGGAGGGAGAGCAGTTGGGCTGTTTTGCTTGAAGCTACAGGCAGCAGATTTCCAAGCTGGGGAAGGCTTGCAAGAACTGACCTGGAAAGTCAAAATAGCACATTTTTCTCAGAACCAAAACAGCAAAAGTAGACTTTGAATCAGATGAAAGCCCCAGTTTTATTAACGGAGATATTTCATTTCAATTTTACTTTATTTATTCATTTATCCTGATAAGCATGTGTCGTCTACCACCTGCTGCTAAATCCCGAGAGCCTCCCTTTTGCTCTCCTCTCCCTAAGCCCTGACTGTTGTACCATGCTTGAAATGTCTCTGTGCACAGCTACAGAAAAACAGCAGTTGAAAGTGCCTTTTTGGAGGCTAACCCTTTGCCATTCCTTAGTCATGTCTTTGTAGCTCTCCTTACAGTGGGGGAAAGCTTTGTTCCATACCTGCGCCCTGGCTCCTTCTGCAGCAGCGTGTAGTCCTGCAGTCGTGGGTACAAATCAGATCCTACTGTCTGGTCACCCTTGAAGAAATGCTCCTGCCCAGCACCCTGCATGCTCTTCATTGGGGTGATTTGGGGTGCAAATCACGTGGCTTCTCTTGCCAGGATGCCAAGCAGAGGCCAATAGGGCTCTGTTGCTCTGGGTTTCCAGAGCAAAGCCCTCTTTGTTATAGTTGAAGATGGGTTACACAGAGGTGTTTGTGTCCCCTAACCATCAGTACGATAGCAGCACAGGAAGAGAGGTGGTATGGTGCCAGGGAGGCTTACTGAAAGGGATTCTCTGAAAGGAGGAGAAAAGGTGGGCAGGAGTACCATGATGGACCTCAGCAGAGCTGCAGCATAGCATAGATACTCTGGGAGAGCCTGCAGGA
This sequence comes from Syrrhaptes paradoxus, assembly GCA_013400615.1. NCBI lineage: Eukaryota > Metazoa > Chordata > Aves > Pterocliformes > Pteroclidae > Syrrhaptes > Syrrhaptes paradoxus. The sequence goes on from VZTO01024838.1 coordinate 70,424, forward strand.
GCCACAGCCCTCCGTTAGCATCGGCTCATGCAGCACATGGCCCGCGTGGTGCTGTCGTGTGGTGCCGGGTGGGAACCCTCGAGGTACAGCTCATCCAGGCAGCCGGGGCTTGGGAGGGCTAAGGCAAATGGTGCTTTCAGTAAATGAGAAGGTCACCACCAAACTGGAGGACTACAGGTTGTTGGGGACAGTGCTGCCAGCTTTATGGTAAGCTCTGCTGGTGGGGAAAATATGCAGGTTCCACCTCCCAAAAACCAGAACCAGAAAAAAAACCCAAATCCACCTCAAAAGCATTAAAATTGAGCTTCAGCATGAGATTTCTACCAAGGGTCCCAGCCGAAAGCCTAGTCCCCACTTAAGGACTGTGTGTCTCATTTGGGGCTGACTAGTGTAGTCAGTAAAAAGACTGCCTCAAAACATAAATTCTAAACAGTGGAAGAGTTATTGAGATATTCTGTTTTCCTTATTTTACCAAGAAACGCAGGATGCCTTGTCTACAATCACACAAAAATTTGAGCTAGAGCTGGAAATGTGTCCAAATATCTTGACTCCTAGTATTATGCCTTAGCTGTAAAAGCATCCTTCCTTCCTAAATAGCTCAACTAATGGTTTAATCAGGGAACAAAGAGAAATGTAGACTCTTGTCTCCAGTGTTATAAATCTGAATAAAGCCTCGGGTCAATGTAATCAGACTTATGGAAAAAAGAAAGATGATGTCTCTATGACGTGGTTGAATTACTGGCATTGCAGAGCTGGTTACGTATTTTTTTCATAAAAGGTAAGCTTATTACAATTTGGGGGAGAATCAAAAGCTCTTGTGAAATTTTGTCAAGTATAGTGACAAAAGAGTCACTATAGCTTTAGAAGGTAAGAAAGGGTCAAGGGAAACAAAGGAGTGAAAAAGCAATTTTTTTTCAGCATGAAAAATATCATTGGAGAAATTATTAAAATTTTTAATATTCTTAAAGTAGACTTTTATTTTTAAGGGATATTTCTCCAGGAAAAATTGATCTAGTTAAATATATTAGAAATCAGAGCATTTTATTATGGTTTGACCAAAACATTCTGGGTCGACCTAAAATGATTTTTTTTGTCCTAACATTTCACTGGAAAGCTTTAAAACTTTTATTCAGCTTGATTCAAATTTAATTTTTCCTGATTTTTCCATTTAACCAACTACCTGATGGATCATTCTTTACTAAAATGACATCTTTAGTTTTTCTGGCTTGATCTTGCACATTTAATTTGACATTAAATCTCTTTGTGGTTGACAGCTTCTAGTTCATATTTTTGAATGCGAAAAAAGGCAAAAATAATTTGAAAATTAAATGCATTAAATTTTTATGATGTGTAACTTTGTTATGGGTCTGTAAATATTTCATCCCACTTTGGTTCCTCTAAAACGTCCTCCAGCCCATTGACTGTAGCAGTGGGTCAGGTAAATATCTTGACCTCTATCTACTCAACTTAAAAACCCTATAAATAACTTTTATTGTTTTCTGTCCTCTGCAGCTATACGTAGTGTCACAGCTAAGAATGTCACACAACTGACAATTGTATTTTCCTTTTTTTTTCTTTTGCTTTCTTTTTCTTCTTAAATGGTTTATAAAGTGCAAAGACAAGAAAAGTCAAAAGGAAGGTCTTCATTCAAATAAAGCTAAAATCCTACTGCAGACCGAAAAGTGACTTTGGAGAAAAATGACATCACCAGGCTCTGTATTTATTCTCTTCAGTGGCATCCAGATCAAATTTACTTGGTTTTCAAGGTGATGTTTCTAACCAGCCAGCCCTTAAACTCAAATTGGAATCTGAAAGTCAAGCTGTGTCCTTTCTGACTCATGCATAATCATCCTTAATAAAGTTTCTACAGACAGGATTTAGCTGTCAAGTTGGTGTTTATCGTACACAAGACAAAGAAGATTAATCCAAGCCATTCATCCATAGCTAGGCTGACTCTTCATCATTAATTGGTTAAATGCATACTATCTGTAAAGCAAGCCAGAACAGGATGATCTGAAGAGCAGATCTCCTAAGATGGAGTAATTTTTATGTAATGCTTTCCTCTACCACAAATGCATTTCATTTTATCAAAGTATTTCCCAGACAAACCCACTGGTGGGCCCCTGCAATACTAAACCTGTGAGAAATCCCTTTTGCCTTCCTTCCTCTCATCTTTGTGCCCATTTGATAGCTTTTGAAGCAAAGTGGTTTTGTGGGATCAAAAGTGATGGTGGAAGAGAGGAGTATGTGAGTCTCTATTCTGCAAACTGATCAGCTGGCCAATGGGATATGGACAGATTTTGTGGTTTCCAGCCCTGCAACTTTCCTTGTACCACATGGGGTTTGGCACATGACACTGAACACCCTCCCGAGCTCCTTGACACATGCATTTTTGTATTTAATGTACATGTGTGGCAGCCTGATGCGGGCTGTGACAGAAACCGCCAGGGATCTGTGCAGCAAGCTGCCATCCTCCATCTCTCCAGGGTGAGGTAAGGATGCAGTTTGAGTTTGCTTTGAGATCTCACCTCTTTTAAACAAGTGTTAAGTCTTGTCTTAAATGTTGTTTTAATCCACTTGTCACGTACTTAGTATGCTGAGCAGTCAGGCAAGGAGGAGGGAGCCAGGCTGCAGCAGGGTAAGCGGGATATTTCCCTGCTTCAGAGGGCTCTGGTCCTTCCCCTTAACTACACCTACCTTCCTCACTTCTGATGATGAATATTAAAGGGAAGAATGGATGTCACCTGGCTTTTACCCTGTTACCAGGGCAACCATAAGAAACCAGAGGAAGTGTATTCTTCAGTTTGAAGGAGAAGTGATCCCCGTTATGTAGAGAGGGAATGCTTATAAGAAGCATTGCTTTGCAACTAGTGCACTAGAGCAGGACAGTGATGGCTGGTCTCTGTTCCCTGATCTGCTAGACTGCCTTAGGAAGCAACTCCACTAAGTCTCTGCCTACTCACTTGTTATCAGTGATGGAGATACCTCCTTTGCACGGCACTTTGAAAGCTGTTACTAAAGGGTGCAGTATTAAAGGAAGGAGTATGACTGTCACAATGCTATTAGAGTTGCTCAGTTTCTGTCTGGAGAAATAAGAGATTTGGTTGGCTTCTTGAACAGACATGCAGCCAGGTTTTATCTCAGTAGAAATGGCTGTTGGTTATTGCCTTCTAACACCTACTTGCCTACTAGCAGCTCAGTCTGGGGCTCCTCTGTGTTGCACCAGTAGTGTTTGAAATGCAAAGGGTGTCACTTTGGAAGCTGCCAGGACTTCCTCTGGATCACATTCATCAGTGATATGAGATTGTGCTCCCAATGGCCTGCCATAGCCTGCCGCCCTGCAGCATGACAATCTGGGGCTGGGCAGCCTTTCTTCTCTGCCTCCGTATTGCTATTCTTCCTCCTCCTTTGATCCTGCTCTTCTTTGCTCCTTTCCTTGCTGTCATTTTCCGTAGTCCCATTTTGTTATCATTATGCTTGTCCTTTTAAGTTAGCCTGTTGTTTAACCCAGCCTTCATCTTCTGCCCGTTTTGCATTCACTCTGTGCCTTCCTGTGCAAATCGTACAGTGTAACACGTAAGTTTATGATCTTTGAAGAGCCAGAGATGGCCAGCATGTGGCAGTCCTGGCCTCCCACAGCAGGTACACACAGGTTTCTCAGGCAGCCTCAGGACACTCAGTGTCAGCAGTCAGTCCAGAGGAGACTTACACCTTACCAACAAGGCAAGGTTGGGAGGCTTTTAAAGAGGGCTGGGGGGATCCTCCTCTGTGTACTCTGGTTTGTCTCATGTGCGAGTTGGGTGACTTTGGGTCCCTTGCCCCAGTACTGTTTCCTCACTGTCTTCCGAATCTCCTGTCCGTCCATCAGCAAGACTGTACCATGTGTCTGCCTGTGATCTTGTGACTGGAGGTGACAGCTTCCTTCACGGTGAGAATGCAGCTATACATAATCCAAGGCTATATAGGTTGTATATAGCAATGGATGTTGCTCCACAGTGGTCTCAATCCTGTGTGATTGTGGGATCTGGCAGTCCATTGCTGCCCCAGGAGTAATCTCTGTACACACAGAAAGCAATCAAGGATGTAGCCAAACCAATTTTTTCTTTGGGGGCAAAATGACACAGAGGCTTTGGAAAATACATTGAAGCCTTCTTTTCTGATTATAGTTTATTCTGACTCTCCTCCTATTGAGATTTTCTGAGCCAGTGATCTCTGTATCTGTCTACTAATGGAAAAAGCAAGTTATGAAAATAATCTGGAATTCATGCCACTCAGAAAGAAGCAAAGGTCTGGACATCAGCTCTGAGACTCGGGGTAAGACATTACACACTAATTTGTAAAGCAGCATGTTTGCAGAAAAGTGACAATATGGTTTTGAGCTGCATATATGGAAGCACTGTACCGCAGCTCAAGGTGGTAATAGGTTTACCCTATACAGTTCTGATGCATTCACACCTCAAATCATAACAGCCAGCTTTGCACAAAACTTTACTAGCAATATCTCAACAAATTGAAAGGAGTTCAAAGAACAGCAACAAAAATTATCAGGATGGCTTCAGGACTGATTTAGGTGGAAAGATTAGAAGTGCTAAATATGGATAAGAGAAGATAAAGGTGGGGATGTGCTAACAGGCTACAAACATTTGGGGGGTGTTAATGCTAAGAGGAAAATAATTACTTCATATGATTCAAAGGGGTATATAATGAGAAATGACACACAATGAAGTGACAAATTAGTCTGAAAACTACAAAGAACTTTCTGCTGTTGAAATACCTAGTACTGACTTTGGGTTTTCTTGTCAGTAAATTATCTACAGATGTAGGTAACAGGCCCTGGAGGCAAAACTTTGGAGGCTATACTGCATGGAGTCAGCATGCACCAGAAGAGAGATGAACTGGAGATTACCTGTTCACCTGCTTGAGACAACTTCTATCTACCACACATTTTGTTTCTTCTGTACTATCAGTTTCTTTTCCATGTATTCTGCCAAACTAAAAGAGGCTAAAGTAAAGTGTTGACTCTGAGATATGAGATTATAGAGATTGATCAATACTAGTTACTTTTACAAAAATTAATTTTATGGGAAGTAGTGGAGTTAACAGTAATCTGCTTCATTAGTACCACCAGCCCTCGAATGACACAAATCTGATAGGGGCTTGGTATCCCTTTCACATTTATGAGCTTCTGGCCTGATAGAACAAGACAATCAAGAAACATTAAAAATATCATCTTTGGGAATGCACCATTTATTCAACCTGTCCTCTTATAACCCAACACATCTAATTTGCATATTACTTTATTGCTACATCGTTATGACTTCCATAATATGTTCCCACTGAGTGTACACATTTCAGGACTCTAACGTAGCCCAATCTTACAAATGTTTTATCTAAATATTTAGTCTAAACCCATTAAAACCTGGTAAGGGAACCCATCGTGCCTTGCCACACAATTAAGAAGAACAAAGGTTTTCTTCTTTCTTGAAGGTGAAACTCTTCCCTTATACCACTAAGCAAATCTCTTCACTGCCTGAAGCCCGGCTCCTCTCTACCGGCAGCGTAGCCTCTACCAGGAGCCCCCATGCTCTTTGGGGTCAGATCTGCATACCTTTTAATTTTGGTTTCTTACCCAAGCAGACTTCAGATTGCTTTCATTTTGTTCATCTGCAGCACGGCAGACTGTTTATATCCAAAGACAGTGTCTCTGGATCAGACCTTTGGTCCTTGCTTGCTAAATATTTCCGGAGGGCATTTTCAGTGGGCGTGAAATGTGCCTGGGCGCTGCCCCAGGGCTGTGGGAGAGGGCGAGGATGAGAGGCCGGAGAGAGCAGGAGGATGCCTCAGCCAGCTGCAGGTACTGGCGGTTTCTGGAGGTGTGAGGCGAGTGAGAGACAGAAGTGTGCATCCTCCGAGCGCTGCTGCGAGGGCAGGAATTTTGGGCACTTTTCTCTCACTCTTTGCTTGACAATTCGTTTATTTCAGTGGCTGTTTACTACTGGAGGGGGAGATTCATAAGGCTCCAAGATGATAATTACTTCTGCCAAGTGAACGTTGTAAATAATCCAGAGAAAATTCATGGGGGGATTTGTTTGCCTTTTATCAGTCTGAAGCTTTCTTTAGGGAAAAGGAGACACCATGTTTCACTCAAACCCTGCTATTGCAGGGCCATATCCCAGCCAGATGCCGGCGGTACCGTTTGCAGTGGCTGCACTCCCTCAGCCCAGTGACCCCCATAGCGGGCAGCTGCCGAGGCAGCAGGAGGAAGCACCTTTCCAGGTACTTCTCCTCCATGTCTCCGTGGGGAAAACAGGCCCCACACACCACATGGGGCTGGTGGCAGGTGCAGCTTCCCCTCAGCAGAGGTGGTGCTGGCCTGGGGCACTGACAGGCCCTAACAGTCCCAATTGGTCCCACCTGGGGCCTATTAACACCTGTGCCCAGGGGCCATTTCAGCTCAGGACGGGGGCTGTTAGTCCTTTTCTGAGCTCTACAGTGGGGTGATGGTCTCCAGCCCCATCTCTGGGGTGTTTCCTTGTCCTGATGTACTCCTTGCTGTGCTGATGAATGCCGTTACCAGCCCCCCATGTTCAGTCTTGTGGGGCTGTGCACCTTGTGAGGATTTGCTCACTATTTGAATAAGGTATGTGCCTGGCTGGGTCCTCTGGTTCCTGTAGGGCCTGTTTTTGTGTACCCTGTGGCTGGTGGGAGCTGGTGCTGGGGTGTCCCTGGGGGTTGAGGACCAGGGTGCTGTGGCTTCTGCAGGCTGAAGCAGCAGCATGGGTTTCAGTGTCCTGGACTGGGCCCAGCTCTTTTTGCAGGCAGGTTGTGGAAGGCAAGCAGCAGCCAGTCGTGAGACCCCACAGTAGTGAGAGGTGAGTGAGGCAGGGGCATAAGAGCCAGCACCATTCATGTGACTTGGCATGTCCCTCAGGTGGGGAGCTCCCGTGGTCTGGGAGGTGGCACAGAACCTGCCAGTGCTGCAGGGACCTTCCCTGTGTCCGCAGGGCTTATGCAGCTCTCAGCTGTGTTGCCTGAGAAGAGAAAACCTCACACTGGCTTGCTGGTGGTGCAGTGTTTTTTTTTTTCTCCTGGCTCCTCCCTTGGCTAGGGAAGACTCTGCCAATGGTTTGTGGCATCACCTCCCAGAAGAAGCTGTGGGGGTTTCTTGTGTGAGCCACTTAAGGAGATGCCCACCTGCTGGTGCTCGGGCTGGGCAATGCACTGGGGCAGGCTTGGCTTGAAAAAGCAGCTGTGTGTGATCCTGGTAATTAAACTGGCTGTCTGGGGGGGAGGCACAAACTGCTCTGACCCCCTGCCTGCTGGGTGCCTGAGGCTGGGATGGCAGAGGGGTTGTCCTCATGCAGGCTAGCTCTTGACCTGTTTTATTCCTAGTCTGGGGAGGCTGTATCATGGGGTGTCTGTCTGCCTGAGAGCCCCCACTGAAGCTAGCCCAGTGCTGGCAGGCCATGATGGCTCTGAGCCTGTGGCCCTGAGGGGACCAGGGGCCAATGTGACTGGGCCACTGGAGCAGCTGAATGAGCAGTAAGGGACAGTGCTTCATGTATGTCTGGGCTACATTTACTTATGAGTAAGTGGAAGTAGACGTAAGTAAGCAAGGATTTCTATTTTAAGAAAGATCTTACTTCAGGGGCAAAATGGATTAGGGAAAAATGGGTTCAATTGGATTAATGGGACTGATTGTTTTCTTTAGGTATGTTTGGGTGTTTTGAATGTGGGGCTGGATAACTTGCCAAGGGGAGGGGTGGGTCTGAGCTACAAGTTCTCATGTTGCATTGCTATTTAGGTCTTTATCCAGAAAATACTTTGAGTGCGATTTTACACCTTTGTGTGTTTTCTTTTACTGCACTGACACCGCTTACGGGAGCGGTTGCTCACATGAGTACCTGTATGGTAGCACAGAACCTAGGACTGGTCAGTCAAAAGAGTTTCTGCTTTGCTGCAATATGTGTAATTATTCAGTTTATGACTCAGTCAGCAGTACTGTTGTGTCAGCATGTAATTCTTTGCTGCCCTAAAGTAATGGTCTTCAACCAATGGTCCAGGGACTATGTCTAAGGGATTGTGAAAGGTAATGAGAAAAGTGAGGCTGTTGTCATTAGGCTTAAATTCATTATCCAGGGATCCATACCTTTATTTGAGATGCTTTATGGGTCCAAAAGTTTAAATAGGTTGAAAACCATGGGTCTAACAACTTACTTACTTTCTGATGGTCCCTTACATAATGCAGTAGCAACAATTTTTTCCAACGTAACAAACAGCAAGAGCACTAAGTTGCACATCTCTAGAGAGCAAACTGTCACCAGGAAGCCATAATGGTAGCTGCCCAATTGAGTTCATAGAATCATTAAGGTTGGAAAAGTGTTGACATTTTATGTATTATAAGTTAAAATATTAAATGAACCCTATTATGATATGTGTCCTATTGTGTGGAATTTTGAAGATAACTGCTACTTTGTGCCAAATGTTGTTGGGAGGAGTATTACAAAAGGGACAAGTACTAGAAAGGCCATCTCTTTCATGTAGGATTTTTGTCTAAGGTCTAGGTTTTAATACTTTTGTTTGTCCGAATTTTACGCTCCGTATTACTTGATAATTTCCACTTCAAATGTGCAAAAAAGCCAATTTAGGTCTAAAAAGACATTTGAGATTTAAAAATGTTACAAGGCGACCAATATTGGCATAACTTCTATTTTGTTTTGGTTAATGATTGATAACAATATTTTCAGGGTATGTTTTCAGCTGTCCTCCAGGAGTATAAGTGCTAGATTCCTGGAGACGAGCCTTCAAAAACAAAATCAAAATATTGTGAGAAATAGTGGTAAAATGTAAAAGGTTGGCTACTGCTTTGCAATTGGAGATACAAAGAATAGCATCAAATTCTGTATTATAAATACTAGTCTTGTACAAAAAGATCATTTTGTCTGGGATGTACTGTTTAAAGTTGGGGTTGGTGGAAGCATAATCTATACTGTAAGAGCTTTCTTCAGAAAATAATCTAATAAAGGCTACCCTAAAGAATTGGAATAATCTACTTTAGGATTTCATAAGTGTGTGTATCCTGTATATCCAAAAGATATGAGGCCCATGTGCCTTTTAGCTTTATTTTGGGTGTTTAAATTTGTCTTAAATGGCACATGGGCACTGTAATGGCAGATTGCATGGGGTATTGTTATTAGGAAGACGCAGTAATATGAATAGCTGTAAAATTTGTCTAGACAGAAAAAGGGGGAGACTAAAATAGCACAGTGGAACATGGGCAGGAAGGAACACAAAGCAAGTGTGTGTGTTGGGGAGAGTACACATGGCTGCTTGTACATTCAGGGACAATCGTCAGGAACAGGTCACTGCTAGTGGAGGAAAGTCTTGAAGACAGACAGAGTCCCGGGGGTGAGAGCTGTCTGAAAAATGAGAAGACAGTTGTGGAAAGATCATCTCAGGCTTTTTAGGTAAGTGTTTTTAGGTAGTTCAAGATAGGGTCGTTTTTCTTTTGTCTCTCCTTCATTAAATTTCAGAGACATCTTCATACAGTCTTTAAAGGTGTTATAATGAAATCCTGATTTTCTAATGTTAAATTGAAATTTTCAGTAATGTTTCCATAAAAGTATATAATCATGGAAAGTAGCAGAAAGAAACTGAAACAAACATGGAAAACTTACCTTCTTTGGTGATGAAAGGGTGTTTTTTCTGGTGTTGGGGTGTGTTTGTTTTTTTTTTTTTTTTTAAGGCAATGATCCCAGGATCTGATTCACCACTGCCCTACACTTGCTAGCAAGAGGTGCTTCACGATGTAATGCCAGTGCCCTCACAGGGGCCCTTGCTGTTTCAAGCCTGGACCCTGTAAAGCTCTTCTTGCTGGTGGGCACAGTGCTGCTTAGGAATAATTCTGGGACACTGGGGTGATTAGCTTACGAGCTAAATTTTTTTCAAAGCTATATCAGTAGGGCCAGTTATCAGAGCTTCTATTCACGTTCAGTAGTAGCTCCATTAGTCACCTTCCCTCTCTTGACCTTATGCATACTTCAAAGGGTTACTTCCGATAGTGAGTGGGATGGTATCAAAATATGGCTTGTACCTTGGCACAAAAAATAGAGGCAAAGGCAGGAGATCATCAAGGTCTCCATGGCTCTAGTAAGAAGAAAGTTTAGAGAAAGACATAGAGGAAGTAATTGATAATGAACTGAAATGTAAAATTTTAGTTCAATACACAACAGAGTTGACTGTGGTGATAAGCTGTGGAATTGGATTCTGAGATTAATGGTAAACCCTGGTTGCCTGAAGCTCTTAATTTGTTTGAGAAACTGCTTAAAGCCCTCTTCTGTAACGTAGTTTCATGTATTTATCTTAAACTCCTGGAGTGCAGTGTCAGGAAGAGAGGAGCATGGCCCATCTCAGTGTAACCGCAATGCTTGATGTGGAGTTTGTGCGTGCTGTGTGATACTAGGAAACAGGCAACAACTTCCTGGTAAATGTGCATTTTCCAAATAGTGGAGTATTATAGAGAAGATGGAATAATGTGACATTTTCTGAATTTCAGAGAATCATGCTTAAATTGGAAGTTTTTTAATGTTACTACTAGAGCATAAGGATGTGTGGAAAGCTCATTTATAGCTTGAAGGCTTGCATACTTCACTGCATGTGGGCAAAGCAAGTGAGTTTCACAGCACATCCTCAAATGAAAGATTTGGTATTTGCAACCTAAATCACATGGCATTGTTTGTTTCCTGGGAGGGCAATTCCTGTAACCACCCAACTGTTAACTGCCAGTGTGCAATTAAAAATGTATGCTGTTTGTCAGCTGTTTCAACTGTTCAAGCTAGTTACATAAAGTGAAGAAATTCATTACATAAGTTACACTATGAATTGCAAATTGTTTACTTAGTTGTGACAGTCATAGTTTAAGGTATTTGTAGGCCAAGACTTAGTCAGTGAAGAAATTTATTAAACTTTTTGAATAATGAATAAATGTTGGATTTTTTTTTTTTGCAGACTGTTAGCAGACAATTAACAAAGAAAAAAGGATAAAACTTGTCAAAGTTGTACTTAAATTTTTCATTCTGCTCCAGATTACTGACTTTAACTGGGTAGCTGGGTTTGTACTATTGACTAAATTTGGCGGTTCTTATCTTTTTGTTGAACTCCTGAGTCATCTAGACTTTGGAATGTTTTTCTGTATGACCATATAATTATAGTGAGCAAATCAAGTAAGTGTATTAAGGCTTAATTAAAACGCGTGTGCACCAATACTCCTGTATACAAGGGAAAGTACCAAAACCTTCTATGGTGTCCTAATTGAGCATCAGAGATAGTAGTACTCTGCAGTACAAATTCTCTGTAAACTTTTTTTAAAGTTTTTTTTCTCTACATTGGTACAGTGTTTAGACAGCCTGGTGATGTGTTATCAGTTTTGCTGAGAAATAAGCATAAAATGTTGGTGTCTGAATTTTCTTAGTTAACCTCCAACTTTTCCAATAGAATAGCTTGTTCCAGATCTGGAACAAAAATAGGCTGTATTAGTACTGGGTGGTTTACCTCCAGTGTACTGGAGAATGATTTTACTAGTATGATTTTTCAGGAGAAATCTTGCCCTTACTGTAACAATAATGTGAAAACCATGTATTGAAATACAGACTACCCCTTGAGTCTGTGTTCTAGGGGATTTTGTTAATTCCAGTGAAGTTTTACATCATGGGCTGTTCACTGAGAAGCTTTTGTGTCAGGTGTGGTTAGTGGAAACCAACTGCTACAATGGCAAGACTCTCAGCCCTCTGCTGAGAGGGTGGGTGACTAGTGGAACTAGCTAGTGGAACTGTAATTCTGTGATCTCGTGGCCTGTGGGAAAATGGGGGATCTGACTGTGTCCTTCCTTCCCCTCTACACTGCTTGTGTCCATCCCAGCCCATGAGAACTCATTAGAGGTGGCTGAAAGTCGCTTGTGCTGACAGCCTGTGATCTGTCTCAGCTGCTGTGTTAGTTGAGGATTATCAGTTCATGGATGCCTGGGTCTCCTCTCTCTTCCCTTGGCTGAAGCTTTTGGGATGACTGACAGATGCAGGGGTGCTGTTGGCCAAAGTATGTTTTCTTAGAAGAAAAGTAGCTCTTCTGGGGCTGAAATAGCTCATGGCAAATTGTCTGTGTGTCAGCAGAGCGGCGTGAAGTTGCCCTACTGTAAAATGGCCTCTAGCTCTGTCTCTGATCACCTGGTTGAAGTAGTTTTCAAGTAGTTTGGTACCTCACAGATACCTTGTGATGATTAATGAATGTTTATCATTCTGGAGACCTTCCAGGGGAAAACATTTAATAAGTATACAAGAGTTATTGAAATGTACTTCACTGCATAGCAGGAAAAGATGTATTTAATTGTTTCTGTAATTGCTGGGCATCTCTTCATGAATGCGAATTGCACATGCACCACAGACAGAGCACTCGAGGTTATAACTGCTCTTCATGTGTGCTAACTGAGATGGCTGGTGATGGGCTATCCAGCCTGGCAGGGGAATGTCTTCAGAACTTGACCAGTGTAAAAACTTCTGGTGTTGGCATGACTGTGAGAGCCATACCTGCTTTGAAAAGTGGAAGTGGCTTCTGCTTCACTCTGAGTTCAGAGCCAATGAAGCAAGCCACGTGGTGAATGAGGCAATGAAAATATTGAGAAAAGTCTGTATGGGAAAAATGATCAAGGTGTATGAATCTTGCTTTCTAAGATGTTATGGAGTCGTTCAGAGATTAAGAGTATAAACCTGAGCAGCTACTCTCCTGTAAAATACTTCTTGTTTGTTAGGAAAATAGAGGAAATCAGTGCAGAACTCGGACTCTGGCTGTTACTTGGGCATGGAGAGGACATCGTCTGAGTCAGGTCTTCAGTGCTGCCCAGGTTTCATCTGCAATATCCACTATCAAATATAAAGTAATTTTAAACACAACTGTTTCCACTCCAAAAGTAATTCTTCACTCTAGTGTTAACTACTAGAAGTACACATGTTAAATATAAGGGGGCAGGGAACATTCAACTAGTGAAACATATTGGTTTTTTTTACCTTAGTACTTCCTAATCATACCAATGAATTCAGTTCCCCCTAAAATAAAACAGTTTGCAGATTTTGTTTTCACTAAGATTGCTTCACCCCATCTTGACTAACTTCTTATTTTAGTAAGTTAAGAGAAAACTCTATTTCCCTTAATATTGGCATTGCCTTCTCCCCTGCTTTGTAGTATTTTGTATAGCTTTCATCATGATAGAAACAAATCTATAAAATAAAACAACAAAAAATTGAGGCAGGTATATAAAGCGGGAATCACTGTTCCAGATCTATAACAGAGAGAAAGAAGATGCAGTTCATTACTAGGCAAAGTAATTTCAGAATAATTTTCTACCCTTCAGGAGAAGATACTAATTAAAGTATTCCCTGCTGCTCTTTTGTATTAGCCAGCATAGCTCTGGTGCTGTACAGAAGGCTTTGAATGGCTGTACTGAGCTAGTCTTGTGAGTGGGAAAGGGTGGGAACACTGGAACAGAGGCTAGAGGTGGTTGATCCTTCTTAAAAATGTTAGTTGAGTGCTCTTCAAATAATGCAGCATGGTCATAGTGGGAGGATATACAGAGGAGTGTAGTCCTGTGGTGCTGCAAGCAACTGCTCTCTGTAATCCCAGCCACAAATATCTTGAACTACATCTGGGAAATGTGTCTTGTTTGCCCTTCTTGGCTCCCACCAAAAAGTAGGACTACACCTGCATTGCTTGTAGGTTTGGCCTTGTTCTTAACCTTCTTTGTCTTTTGGTAGTTGATATTCTTGCCCCATTGATGTGAGTCTTCTCCTTTGCAGCTCTTGCTCTCAGAATGAGCTTTTTTTCTGCCTCATTGACTTTCCACTTCATAGCATAGAATGTACACTTTGTCTGTCCCTTAACACCTTTTCATACCTGCTATTACTTATTTGCCTCTACAGAGTATTTATGGATTTAACATGGAGAGCATGTTATAGCCAAGTGAAGTCACGTTTTTCTACAGCTGCTGGGGTACATCCTTCTCTGCCCTTTAAGAGCAAAGTGTAGAATGGATGCACTTTAGGTATAAAGTAGTCCAGTCCTTTCAGGCATAACTGTGGTGCTAATTAAGATGGTAATATTAGCAAATCTCATGAAACTGTTTGCTGTGGCTATAGTAGAGGCATTTGCTTACATCCCACATTTGGATTGTGTTGTAGTGACTTTGACTACTTCGAAATCAAGGTAGACCACTTATTTGAATTTGGTTACTACAGTGGGACTTACGGTCAATACAGCGAAATTCTGGTGATGCCAAGCCTTGAGTTGAAGCCTGCGTACCTGTGCTAACCTGTGCGAGTCAAAGGCAAACTAATAAGATGGTGTCTGGGCACAAATCACACAGATTTGTATAGTTCCTGAACTGTCTACCCAGACACTAGCTTCAATTTTAGACTACTGATGGGAGTGTTTTGAGTGACCTGAGAGAATTCCTGTGAGAGTTTCTGGGGCAGTCAGAATTCTTTCACATGTAATTTTCTCTTCCTTGATGTTCCTTCACTATTATCACAACTAACTCACAGCTAAACTGCCTCCAGCTGCAGCTCGTTGTTATGGATCAAAAAAAACTGGATAGTTTATAAGCATCATGCTATCTCAAATTGGTATTTGACAAGGAAGAGGGCTGAAAAAGACCCAATAGTGCTGCTTATAAATGTATGAAAGAATCGGGCAGCCACCTTGAAAAGAGATTTGACTTCTTGCCAGGGAGGCACGGGGAAAGAAACCAGGACAAGTTGCATCCACTCACCTGAACATCACTCAGCCATGGTTAGTTGTGTGATAGCTTTGTAATATAACAATTCAGTTGCCTGTGGTCTGTGTGCTGTCCTATTCAGAGCTTTAATTCTCAGACAATGGGATTTTTGTTTTGCCTTTATGGTTGGTGGTTTCTTAAACAGAGAGTTCTGCTTGGGAAAGAATGCTAGTCATGCCAGTGACTATGTATTAGAAACTGAGAGATGCAAAAGCGAGAACCCTTAGTAGTGCTGCATTTTTCTGCTGTCCTTAAAACAAAACCCTTTAATGTCCAGATGAAGCAACTAGAACCATAGTTCGTTGTGACTGATATCACTCAATCTTCAAACAATCCACTCGGCTTCTGCAAAGAACATTAGTTCAGCAGCACTGGCAGAGCATCAATTGAAGTTAATTTTAATGGTAATTTGGAGCCTGGTTTATTTGTCTTTCAAAAGGCTTTTATACATGAAATAAATTTTTATTGCAAATTCATTTCATAATCATCTGGTGTGGGTTCATGCTAAATAGTGCAGTTCCCACTGAACTTCCTTTTCTGGAGTAGGAAGAAGATATTGCCCCCTCCTGAATACTCATGGCTTGTGATTGTTGTTTGTAGTTCAGAGGTGTGAACTACACGGCTAAGGAACCAGAGGTTAAACCAATGAAAGGGATATTTGTTTTTAATCTTGCAATAAGCTGCCCTTCCTCTGGTCGGGTAACTCATGACACATGAGTCTGGGTCTGCCTGACAAGATACACTATGGACTCTCTGGCAGGACAGTACTTAGACTTTTCCTGTTGCTTTCCTTCTGACTGATGAGAGCAATTTAGCCCTAACCCTAATGAAAGATAGTCTCAAAATCTTCCATCGTTCTGTCTTTTATATGATGCGTCAGAGTAGTACAGCTCATGTGTGAATATCTCATCTCTCTGCCTAGGACTAACTGTCTGCGTCCCTGATGTAGCACAGCTGCCTTGCAGGTATTTCACTGTTCCTGCAAGTATGAGGGTACCCATTTTTGACAAGGGACTGTAGTGATTGTCCCTGTGTTTCCAAAGAGTAGGCTGAAGATCTATCAGGCACCAATATTCTCCAGATAGAGATAAGTAATAGACTATATCTAGCTTGGCTTCCAAAATAACCCCTCCTCCTAAAAATCTACAATTAAGAGTATCTGTGGTGGCAGGAGCCTGCTCTTTTCCTATTAGAAGTGAACTGGCATCCTTCAGCTATCGTGCACAAAGGCCACATGGTATTATTCAAATTAACTTAATGGTATTAGAAGTAATAGTTGAGAGGAAATCGTGCTCAGCTTGATGTCCAGGGCAACGTATTTGCATCTCTGGTTCTGCAGTGTTAGTGGTGAGGAGCTGCAGAGCCGTCTAGTGCTGAAATGTTTCAAGTGTTACGCTACTGCTATGAATCACGTGCAGTGATTTGCAGTAAGCCCCCTTACTGATTTTGTACTTTGTGGCACGGAATCAGGGCTATGGAATGACCAAAACCTTAGACTTTATTTGTTCTAATCAGACAAAAGGCATCTGATTAAATCAGTGGAGCATGTTGGGGCTCAAAGAGGGTTCAGAGGCAGTTGGCAGCTTATGTGACTGTATACTACTCCCCCATTGGACTTGAAGAGTCTATGTATTCTTACTTCCTCTTGGGGTGCAGGATGCTGAGTTTTCTAAACAGCCAGGACTATTTCAAATTGTGTTTTCTGCCCTGGTATAATATGAATAATAAAATTACAGGCTTGTCCTCAAGGAAGAACTCTTGTGGGTAGGTGAAGTGCATAGTTGAGCATAATGAGGCTCCGTGGGTAGGTGAGATGTATGGTTGAGCATAATACCACTCCACCTGGTTATGTTTTTTCTTGGACCTTGAATATTAGTAATTACAGCTATTTTCTTTCACTGATTTTTTTAAGTACATCTCTCCACTCCATTANGTGTTCTTAAATATTATAGTTTATATGACATGGAGTGCTGCATATTTGTCTTTCAAGTAACATCGTCATGCAAAATCATAGCCAAATCTTTCTTCCATAGCTGAAAGACTGTGGAGAAATGGATGAATACTGTTATTTCTCTGGTTATTTTCTTGTAGAAAAGATGTTTGCTGGAAGGTTGGAAATACTACATAGAAATTTCTATTTCTTACCTGCTGAGGGATTCTCCACTTCTGGGCCACTTGCTCATTCATTTTTTGAAAGATAATTATTAAACTTCTGGGATTCTATATTGCTGAGATATCTTTTCTTTAATGTAATTCATTATGAAGTGCTGACATCTAGTTTCACCCCTGTGTGCGCTCCTGGCAAAGGCTTCTCTTTTATGTGGATGAAGTCACATTCATGCAAGTTCAAGCTGTTCACTTTCTGACATCTCAGGATAGGAATATTTTACTAAAATGGTGTCCCTGTACTGAGAATGGTTATCCCTGTATCCTGCAGCTGCTGTGGGTATCTTTAGAAGAACTGTTTAATCTTTAAGGGGTAATATCCACCACATTTGCGAATGAGCTATGCAAAGATGTAGGATGATGCTATCAATTTCAGAAATTGGGCAATTTTGTCTTACTTCTCTCCCTTTTTCCTGCAGAGCTCTGTGCTGCTTAGGCCCTTTTTCTTGCACAGTTGTGTAGCTACAAATGTAAGTGCTGTAACCCATGATGTTAAACATGTAGGCTTGGGTGCTCTTTTCTCTAGGCATGATCATGCAAATCAGTTGCTGGAGGAGGCTATGTTAGTGTTTGTTTCTTTATCTGACTCCAGCAATGAAAAACAAGTCTATTGTATGACAATTTGGGGCATTGACTGTTCTGCCAGTGAGTCTGACACTTGTATAACCTCACTGCATGGGATTAGATTTTTGCTTCTCCTTCCTGGGACTGCTTCCCTGATCCTCAGCTGTGTACATGCTCTTGTTCCCTTTGAGTTAGACTGTACTTAGAAATATTTTTGCTGAAAGTGATTTGAATGTAGTTTGCTCACTGAGCTTGTACTGCAGTCTCTTCCTAGTGCTGCATTTGGCTCTTACCCTGGTGGGTGGAATCTCTGGGCAAGATCAGCTTGCAGCTGTATCTTTTTTTTTTAATGGTTTTTATCACAATTATTGTAATTAAACCTGATATTGCAGAACCCTATGGGATAAGAATAAAGCTGAGGGCATTTTTTCTTAAAGATATGGATGTTTTCCAAAGAATGCGTTTGCCATTAGGTTGACATATTCTCTTTGTACCCTTCATCAGAGTGGCTGATGGTACAGTGGAGGCATGTTAAGAATCATCTTGGATTTTCTTCACCTGATCCTGCAGTCAGTGAACTGAAGCCTCATGCTTTTTGGAGTCTGAGAGGCTGAACATAGCCCCTGACAAAATAAGAGGAAACAAAATTAGGGGGTAGGCTAACATCTGCCTAGTTCTTTTCCTAAGCCATGTCATAATTTAGCATTTCATATTGTAATTCCATATTGTAATGAGACATTTGCCCCTACCTTGGTACAAGCAGTGATAGGTTGCTATCCATGTTTTTATTGCTTTAATTTTTTACTGAGTTGTTTGGAAGGGGGAATTGCTGCATTTTAAATAACTTATTTTATAGTTAATAGAATGATGGATTAAGGTTTGCATTTAGACCTATTGCAAAGGGGATTGATTGTCCTGTCCACAATTTAATGTACAAAGGGAGGAAACGGAAGGCCTGACTTGTCTGGGATAGTATGGAACTTAATGCTGGGCAACGATACTGTCGTTATTAAATGCTTTGAGATATTATTAAGAAATATACTGTGCAAGATATTGTTACAGTAGTAATTAGAATAGAAAGCAAAGCATTAATAGAATGCAATGGACTTAAAATAACACTTGGATTTAGAATCAATTGTACAGATAAAAATAGGAGTCCAGAAGCACATAG
>VZTO01024841.1:1179-18445 GCA_013400615.1 Syrrhaptes paradoxus
GACGACACGGCAAGCCGAATTGCTCACAATTGTCCTTTGATTTGCCTTTGAGAGTTTAAATCTGTTCACCCGGCGCTGGATGCCCGGGGAATTCTCACTCTGTGCTGTTCTGTTTCTCTGCTGACGTCCGGCTGTCCCTGCGCCGTGCCCGGTGACACACGCTCTGTGCTCTCCTGGGCGTCCGTTTCCGCTGCCCTGCAATCCTGTGCCTTGGGAACGTATGGAATCTATAAACTGTGTCCGAGAGCAGCCCAGGTCCACGCTCAGGGGTATTGTCCCAGTTCTCCCAGTGGAGATCAGTGTTCCTCACTGGTTGTGCTGGTGCTGCAGGAGTGTTGGCTCCAAGGGTGGTTTCGGTTAGCGGTCTGCAGGACTCACAGTCGATCTTTCTCCCGTCTCCTCATCCAACAGTCTGCCTTAAAAACTGTTGATTTGACTTCGATTTGTTTTTTAATTAGGCTGGAGATGTGGTTAAATGCTTTTTCGATGTTGAGATTTGATGGAGTATTGAAAATGAAGCAAAATCCAGCCACTGCTGAACAGTAACTTTCTGAAGAGGGTTCTTTCCCTTTTTTAAAAACAATTATGTGCTGTTAATTGTGGCAATGCTTTGGACCTGGAATAATTTTAATTAAAATATGCTTTGCATTTCCCTGATGTTTTACTTGTTTTGACACCTCTGTGTACTGCTTGCCTCCAGAATCAGGTGATGAAATGCCCCTGGGTCTGTTCGAGTTTTTCTGTGGGAAAATGTCATTGCTGATTTTTGGTCAAGAAAAAAAATTTATAACTTTTGATGTAGAACAAGTTCAGTGGTGGGCAGAAGCTCCCTGAAGGTGTCATCTCCTCGGAGCAGACCAACCCTGGGTACACGGCAAAGGCAGGTGTTAAATGCAGATGTGCTGGGGGATGCAGGCTGGTAGTGGTGTGGAAATGGGGAGCTGCTGCTGGTTTCGGAGAAGCTGAGAGACGGTGAGAGGAACCTCAGAGGCATCGTGGCTGTGTTGTGTGGGCTGGTGACTCCCTGCTGTAGTGAAAACCACCTTCTCTTCCGTCTTAAATCTTTTAAATTTTTGTGGGTTTGGTTGCAACATTTTTTAATATTTTTTTTACTAAATATCTGATTTAATTTATTATTTATTTAATTTATTCCCAGTCCAGATAGTTTTTGTAATGTCTTCACTAACACGGGCATAACGAGTGATGAGAACGGGCAGTTTTAGACAGGATAAACTGACCAGAAAAATATGGGATTAATGGGGAGAGGCGAAGGTCCCCAGGACCGTACCCACCCTTAGGTGGCACTGATGGGCTGGAAACCCCAAACTCCCGCTTCTGCAGAGAGAAGCAGTAAAAGGTGAGCAGCCTCTGTTCCCCCTTTCCCAGGAGATCGGACACCAGAGGTCATTTTCCCTTTATTCATCTGAATATCCTCGATCAATGCTTCCCGATTAGCTCACCGATGTCCAAAGGAGATGTCACTGGCAGTGACGCCAGCGCTGGGTTCGGGGGGAGAGCTGAGCCCCGGGGGGCTGAGCTGCACATCGGCGCTGCGGAGGGGACAAGAAATCACCCGTTCCCAGGGTGACGGGCTGGATCCTGCCATCCCCTGTGGCACATTTCGGTGGAGCGGGGGCTTGACCCCTTCCAGCCTTGCCCCGGCTCAGGAAGGATTTATCTTCTTGCAGTTAAGCCAACAAGTTAAGTGCAGCTGCATGAAACTTCCTTGCAACTGGGATGCTCTTCCTCCTGCTGGGGTTTTCCCAAGTTTTGTGCACAAACTGCTGGTAACACAGCCGCTGGCTTTGCCCGGGCGGCTCCGGGGGATGATGCTCTGCAGAACCGCGGTTTGGGGGCTGGGACCCCGCTTTCGTGTCGGATCGTTGCCCCTTCAGCAGATGCTGTCCCCGGCAGGATGCTCTGCAGGGTCAGGGAGGTTGCTGGGTGTTGTGTGCAAGGCTTTGGGGTTTGGTTTAGTTCTGGTTCCTCCAGAATGGTGGTTACTGGTTATACTGGGTCAGCAGCTACTAAAAGCCCATCTGTAGAAAATCTCTCGGATACTAGGAAATCCCAGGAGACGGTGCAGCCGCTGCCCGTGCGAGGAGCTGCAGGTCCTGCTGTGGAACGGTTCCTCTCCGGCTGCTTGCGGAGGGGCACGAGTGTCTGGTTTCTATCAGAATATCCACCGCGCAACGAACAGCTGCCTGCTGCCTCGTTCTTCAGCCGCTGCCACCTGCAGACATGGATTGCCTTTGTACCGTTTATCTGGGGAAAGGATGGAGGCATCTGCCAGCGGGTAAATTCTCAATGAATTGTTCGATGATTTTCTCAAGGTCTGCAGTTGGCTCTGAGGTTGTTCTCCCTGTGACTGGGGCTGACCTCGCGTTGGACCTCTTGGTGGGGAGGGGATGAAGTGAAGGGCAGGAGAACGCAACCGGCTGATTATATATCAGAACAGGAGAGAGTCCTTTGGGATCTTCTCTAAACACCCATTCTTTGTCTGGCTTCCCTGGTGTCGTCCCATCTCCCCCCTCCAGACCCACCACCCGTTTCCCCTGAAGTTCCAAGGGTGCGTTTCATCGTTGGGCTGGAGTGTGCTGGTGGGTGTTCAGACTGTGTCACACTTCACGGGGAATTTATTTTTTTTAGGCCACACTTGGATGGAATCCAGATTCCATAGGT
This sequence comes from Syrrhaptes paradoxus, assembly GCA_013400615.1. Taxonomy (NCBI): domain Eukaryota; kingdom Metazoa; phylum Chordata; class Aves; order Pterocliformes; family Pteroclidae; genus Syrrhaptes; species Syrrhaptes paradoxus. The sequence continues at coordinate 3,862 of VZTO01024841.1, forward strand.
CATCCTACAGTGCTGACCCAGCAGCTCCTGGGCAAGCCTCTGCTGTCCCAGCTCCTGCTTCTGCTGGAAAAAGCCGAATCCTCACCACGGACATCGCATCCCCATCCCTGCAGCCTTACAATGGCTCAAGAGCTGGAGCCAGCACCTCCTGCGCTCTCCCAGCCTCGGATTCCCGTAACTGGAGCTTTTCTTGGCATTTATCGGCTGCTGTTGCCCGTTGATGAAGGAGGGTTGGTTTTTTGGTTGGTTTTTTTTTGGTTTGTGGGGGTTTTTTTTTCTGTTTTGCAGCCCCAGCACAGCCAAGAGCTGTACCACATTAGTCAGAATATTTCTTAGAAACTTCCAGCTTTTGCTTACGGGGAAGTTGCTGCAGCTGCAATCTGCCGTTTGCCGTAAGGATATAATCTTGCACACAGAGAATGTCGAGCTGTGCTGTGCACGTTCTCCATTTCAGGGAGACACGTGCCCGTGCACCAGATCCCAGGAACACGAGGATGCTTCACCTGCTCCTGCTGCCGTGGCTCCGCATCGGGGCACGCGCTGGGGAACAGCAGCTCTGTATCCTGCCTGCTTATGGGTTTAGTGAACTCAAAGGCTTTGACTCCAGCAGAACATCTGTGCTTTTGTCTTGGTACAGCTTCCTGACCACTGCAGGAGTGTCCTGGTGAAACCCTAAAATGAGTCTGAGCCTCGCAAACGGCTCGTGATTTTCTTTATCTGCTATTATGTGCAGCAGCTGAATTACAAATGCAATTGTTGTTCCTTCCTTTTATCGTCTTCCGTAAGGAAAATATTGACTCTCTCGTGTCTTGCTAAAAAAGTAAAACGGAAACACAGAAACCAAACCCTGCGCCGGGTCCCCGGAGTTTCCCTCTGCTCAGCCTGCGCGGAGGCGAGAGCACCTGGGTCCCCGCAGACCCCCCGGGGGCTCCAGGCAGCGGCTGGGCTGGGGGACGCGTCCCCATCCCGGGGTGTCAGAGCAGGGACAGGCAGCGGGAGATTTTTCTTCCAGAGCTTTCAGTCTTCGTTCCTAGCTCTATAAGGTAGAAAAATGAACCTTTCAGACATGATTTTTTTTTTCCTCTGTTGCGTAGTACGTTTCTCACCCGTTGTGTCATAGTCCCGCTTTGTTAAACCCAAAGCTCCCCGCGGAGCGGAGCCCAGAGGGAATAACGCCCTGGGTGGTTATTTCTCGCCCCGCAGAGCTCCTTCCCCCGTGGGAGCGCGTTGAATGGAAACGCTGATGTTACTGGTGTGAGTTTCCTGGGTCAGGCCGGGGCTGCCAAGGCATCGCCAAGGACAGAAGTGGAAAAAAAAGGAAAAGGTTTGATGAAAAAATCCAACCAGTGACACTAATCGACAGGATTTGATCTATTAACTACGCAAATTCGTTTTCCGATCGATGCGCAGTGCTTGGGAGAGTGAATGTGAATCATGACTGCGGATATCGGCGTCTTCTAGAAACCACAAAGGGCTCTGCGGTCGTTTCCTCTCACTCCCTTAATGAGGTTGGTCGATAGAAGTTTCGGGTGCATTTCTTGCCTGTGGAATGTCAAGTGAGCTTCAAAAAAGCCTAAAAATCATCAGTCTTAAAAAATCATGAATCTTAAAAACCATGAATCTTAAAAACCATGAATCTTAAAAACCATGAATTTAAAAAATCATGAGTCTTAAAAAGCCTAAAAACCCTAAGTCTACGTTAGTGTCTAGAATTAGTGAAGAATCGGGAGTGCACAGCCAAGGTTCTTTGGAACAGATTAAGTCTGAGCAGCTTTTTAGATGGAAGTGACAAGTGGGAGATCTGGAGTTGGGCACAAACGTGTCCGTTTTTCTCCTCCATCTCTAGGAGCTCTCCTCCATCTCTGTGCTAAATTTTTGAATAGAGCTAAAAAATTAATTTTCTCCTAATTTTTCTTTTTTTTTTTTTTTTTTGAGCAGTGCTAAAATGAGCTGCTGTGGGAAGATTCCCCCAGGTCCTCATCCTCCTGGGTACACCCCAAGCTCCCGTAGCGACCCAGCCCGGGGACAGCAGGGTGCCGGGGGGGTGACTCCGGGGAGGTGTCGAGAAGGTTTGTCGGGACACGAGTGAGTCGTGGGGCTCTGATAGTGCTCCAGCTTCGGTGCAGTGCTGCATCAGCACGTAATTCCTTCTTAAATTACCAGCCCTCCTTCCTAGAAAATTCAATTTTTTTTCCTGATTTATCATCACTGCAATTAGTAAAGCTATGCAACATTATTTAAACGTACTTTTAAAGTATTTAGAATTATTTGTTGGATCCGAAATCTGTGATTTTCAGAGGAGCACAAGAAAATGAAGATTCCCTGAGGAATCAGACACCTACATCTCCAGGGATAATCTGGAAATCCAAGCCCAAACTGCATTTTCCCCTTAGAAAACACGTTGCAGTTCCTAGTGACAGTAATATTTATTCAAGGTACGGCAGGACGAGGTTCAGACTGTCTTCCACGTTCAAGACCAAATCCCATCTGCTTTCCAACACGTGGATTTTTCCTTGACTCCTTCAAGTAACTCTCCACGATGGCTCTATTTAGATTTGCCAAATCCTCTCTCCGGACACCGCTATATATAGCCGAGACGATGCTGCTGGCAGCAGCAATTCATCCTTTGGCAGATGAGCTGGAAAGGATCCTCGGGGGTCCCGTATAAGGAGCGGGAATATCCGCGCTGCCCCGTGATTTACAGCCCAGCTGCGGATCTCGTTTAACGAGACCCGTAGGTCCCTTCCACCACCCCATCGCGTGCAAAGGCTTTCATCACGTATTTATTGGGGTTGGAGCGTCTAAACTATTGGCACGTCTCTCTTTTCTGCCGTGTTGGTGTCTCTTCATCCCCCAACCCTACCGTGCGACCATCCCGGGGGAGGTAGAGGATGGAACATTGCTTGGTCTTACCCCAACAGCAAAGAGTGGTCCAGGTCTCCATCCAGGTCTCACGAATTCTCAGCCAGTGGGGATGTTTCTTGGCAAACCAGCAGCATTGGAGTACCAAAGCTGGCCTTGACTTTGCCTTTTTTCAGCAGCTCAAAGCATGAAAGGGGAGAGTGATGGAGGTGGACGCACTGCCAGCAAGGGGAGAGTGATGGAGGTGGACGCACTGCCAGCAGGGACGGGCTGGGGCTGATGGCCACCGCGGCACCACGATGGGCTGGAGCTGGACGTCCCATCCCTGGAGGGGTTCAAGGCCAGGCTGGATGAAGCTTTGGGAAACCTGGGCTGGTGGGAGGGGTCCCTGCCCATGGCAGGGGGTGGCACTGGGTGGGCTTTAAGGTCCCTTCCCACCCAAACCACCCTGGGATTCCATGGTTCTATGGTTTCAAAAACCACTTGACGCACTGGTGCCATCACAGCGTGTCTGCAGGTGAAGTGCTTCCCTTCTCAGTAGGAAAATTTAATAGTTAGGGGTTTTTTTAAAAAATTTCCGTGTCTGCCTGTATTTCCCAGATGCCTGTTGTGTTCTCACCATGGCACAGCTCTCGATGTCGTTAATTACTGACTGTGACAGGCTCCATGTGTTTCACAAGAGCACGACGAGATCTGTGAAGAACGGAGCGAAATTCCATCGGAGTCGGGAACATTTCCCAAGAGAGCGTGTCAGAAAGGCTCTAAGAATGAGGAAAATCTTTATATTTAGATTATGTTAATCATTTATCTCTTCTCCTCTTCTCGGCTTTCACGAAGACAGATGAACGTAAAAGGAATTCTTTCGCTCGGACGCATGAAGACGAGCAGAAACAGAGCCGTCCGGCCACGAGCCGTGCTGGCTGTTCCCAGGCTTGGGTTCAGGATGGGTTCGCCTGCTTTTGCTGAGCGAGTTCATCCCAGCTGCAAGTTCACAGAGAGTTTCAGCAACATGTTGGGATGGGGAAGTGGTAAGGTTAGATTTAAAATTTAGAAAAATTACCTTTTGAGATATCCCAACAAATATTTGTCTGAAGTGAGAAGTATCTTGGGGAGTCAGAGGAAGATGCTTCTGCTTGTAGGAAATAGAAAAAAGAATGAACGTGGAATGAGGCAGAGACAGAGAATAACACGAGTGAAAACCAAAGCAATCGGATATCCCCAATCCTAAACCTTTCCCCAGGTTCCAAATATTTGTCTCACTGAACTTTATTTTATCTTGTTGCTTTTTCGATAGCCCGGGGTCCGCTGGGGCTTGTTGTGTGTCTCCTGCAGGGGCGCGGGCTGACCGGCAGCCTGAGGTCCTTGGTGTGCTTGGCTGGGCGACAAGACCCTCGTACATTCACCGTTTCCATAAAATACCCCCCGCACGGCGAGTTCTCGCTGACCCAGGTCCCGGAGCCCACCCTCCTGCCCCGTTCTCTTTGCAGAGCCCCAGCACGGCCCCGGCACGGCCGCGTCGCTGATGCCTCACACGTTGCCCGTGAAGAACGAAGCCGATGAGCTTCGTGACGGACTCAGTCCAACCCCTTCTGGCCTGTCCCCTCTGCAACATCCATTGCGTTATTGCTGAAATTCTCTTACCAGCAGACGTGAAGGCAGCTGCAGCTTTCTCTCGGCATCAGGAGGTGCCGGTGCTCAGTCACCGTTCTCCTTCGATGCAGCTCTTCTTGTCCTTCTCCTACGGGCAGCGGGGAGAAACTTATTCCCCAATTTCCCCGTGAGGAAGACTGCCTTCCCAAACAAAATTCTTTTTTTTTTTTAAATAAAAAAATTAGCAAACCAAAGTCCACCGCAAGGCACTGCCCTCCTCTTCCCCTTCCCTCCTGCCGTCCTTCCAGCAGTGTCTGAAGGTGGAGGGCTGGGCGCTGTCCTTCTCACGGGGCTCTCGCGGGTGCCGTTGCCTTTTCCGATGGGTTAGTCTGAAATCGGGAGGGCTTCGACCCCAAAAACAATTCGCTGCAGCTGGTGTCTCTGCAGATGGCCACAGCTCTGAACTCGCATCGCTGCCCATGTCCAGCACCGATTGCTCCCAGCAGCTTCTCCGGAGGATCACGAAGCGCTGGTGGGACTCCGTTCAACCTCAGCCTTGCTTGGGAGAAAAAAATCAATCTGGGTACCCACTGCTGGGAAAAAAGGGGCTTTTCTGCCCCAGGCCACCTGGGAGGAGGAAGGCTGCTGGGGGGTCTTGGGAGGACCTCAAGCAGGAGTGAATTAACCCCGTCGGTGCTGGGTGTTGCTGTCCTGCAGCCGCCGCGTGTCCCCATCGGAGCCCGGTCCTGCCTCTGCTCTCCGCGGGCAGCTTGCCCTCGGGGCTGCGATTTTCAGAGGTACCTGTCGGGTGGTGGAATTCACTGTTAATCCCTAGTGCTGAAATACATTTGTTTTCCTATTGTACACGCAAACCACACTGAAATCTGTCTTTGTCTTGCTGGTTTTTCCTTGGAAACAAATTTCTTGCCAGCTTGGCCTCTGGGCTCGGTATAATTAATGAAAACTCCCCCTAAGGCTCAGAGAAACAAATGCCTCCATTTACAGCAAAGGTTAAATTCGATTTACTCCGTATTAAATCTATTATTCAAAGAAAAATCCAAACAAAACCATGGCAGGGTTTTCAGCACAGACGACCAGGGCCGTGCGTGTCCTATTCCCCATCCCCAGGGGGAGAGCAGCTCTCTGCGTCCTCGGACCCCCGCTCCCATCCCACCGAGGACAGTGTTTGTCCAGCCGTCTGTCTGTCCCGTAGGACAGGGAGCATCACCCCGCCGTCGGGATCGGTGCCGTCTGCTCCGTTATTTTCTGCAGAGCGTCGTTCCCACGAGCCACCCGTGTGTGGATGTGCCTGTGCTGGGAACCTCACGGCGAGATGCGAGGGGACATGCGGGGCAGGATGAAAGCTGATTTAATCCGTTATCTGCATTTCTCTAGGTGGCCAGGTGCTATTTCATTACCCCTGGAGAAATGACCTCCATTGATCCCGTTAATAAAGGAGATGGGAGGCTGTGAAGCAGATAACGAGGCGGCAGCGCTCTGCTCTCCGATATTCTGGTAAGTTGCTTTTCACCACCTTCTTGAGCGCTAATTCTTTTTTGACACCCAATTTCCCCCCTTCATCTCATCCCAGCCCGTCTCCTGCAATCCGCCGGCACGCCGTGTGCTCTCATTTACCTCCCCGTGAGCGCAGCCGCGGCCGAGCATCCTCCTGCCTCCCGGGCTGGAACCAGAGCCCTTTAATTTAACGAGTGCTGCTGCGGGAGCTGATAAAGCTGGAGCCAGATTTAGTCCTTCCAGGGCTCCTGCGAGCAGCAGAGCCCAGTGTGGAAGCGAGGGGCATTTTTCAGTTGGATTTCGGAGTTGTTAAGGTGTCAGGGTGGGTGGCCAGCCCCGGGGTGCAGGGGTTTCATGCCTCCAACGATCCATCAGCCCTTCTCCTCCTGAAATCATAGAGTCATGGGATGGTTTGGGTGGGAAGGGACCTTACAGCCCACCCAGTGCCACCCCCTGCCATGGGCAGGGACACCTCCCACTAGCCCAGGTTGCCCAAAGCCTCATCCAGCCTGGCCTTGAACCCCTCCAGGGATGGGGCACCCACAGCTTCTCTGGGCACCCTGGGCCACTGCCTCACCCCCCGCACAGGAAAACATTTCTTCCCAAAATCTCATCTCCATCTCCCCTCTTCCAGCTTCAAACCGTGTCCTGTCCCTGCACCCCCTGATCCAGAGCCCCCCCATCTCTCCTGTAGCCCCCTTTCAGCACTGGGAGGTGCTGGAAGGTCTCCCCGGAGCCTTCTCTTCTCCAGGCTGCACACCCCCAGCTCTCTCAGCCTGTCCTCGCACGGGAGCTGCTCCAGCCCTTGGACCATCTCTGTCACCTCCTCTGGCCCCGCTCCAGCAGCTCCGTGTCATGGGGGTGGCTGAGGATGCAGCAATCGCATCTCGACGTGGGATGAGATCGCCGACGAGGATGATCACACCGGTCTCAGGATCCTCGTTAGCTCATCGATTCTGGCGAGCGCATCCACAAGGCTCCACAGGATGGTGGGTTGCTCCGCTGGAGGCGATGCCCCTGCCCATCGATCTGCAGCGGGTGGAGCTGGGACACACCAGGGTGACAGACGCTGCCAACGCTCCGGATGGAGCCCATTTGGTGGTGAAACACGGGGAACCGATGGCTCGCGCCCTGTCAGAGCCCTGTCTGGGATCCTGTTGGCAGAAAATCCACGTTTGGGAAGGTGTGTGCCAGGGAAGGTGTGTGCCAGGGAAGGTACCAGCCGTGCCCGGTGCGGTACAGCTCTCGGGGGGATGCCAGCTCTGTCCCTCTGGGTGTTTTGCCGGGTGACAAGGAGCCCAAAGGTGCCCAGGGACTGGGGTCATTGCAGTTAGATTCGGTTTTCAGACAATTCCCGGGATATTCCTTCGATTTCCTTCTGAGGACCGTACTCATGCCAATAGCATGGTGAAAGGGAAGGAGCTGCTAAAACACGGAGATTTAACACCAAAAGGAGCTCAGAACCCAGGTGGGAGACACCTCTCGACCCTATCGTGGTGCCCCTGGGGACCCAGCCCTTCCCGGCAGCTGCAGCATCCCTACCCAGGGCACATAAATATTCCCTGGGGGGAAAGAAATCTGAGCATCTTTCACATAAAACCTCTCACTTGTACTTGTTTAGCCAAAGGATGTTTAGCCGAGAGCGCTGGGAGGGAGGGTGAATGTTTATTTTAATCTCTCACTGTTTCAAAACTCAGAGATGTTATTTCCAGCCCTTCAGTTTCCTTTGTTCTCAATCCCAGTTTATGTTTTCTTTAAAAGGTTCTGCTGACACCAATCAAAAACCCCACAAGTCAGTCTGCAAGTTTCGCTGCCAGCCCTTAATGACCCGCTAAAAATAATTCATGATTCATCCCCCAGCCTGCGGACGGACGGACGGACGGACGGTAGTTCTGTGTTCCTGGCCGCTCCCTGGGCTGGGCTGCAGGAGACTGCGAGTGTTAGCAAATCAAGCAGCATGAAAGTGCTTTTTTTCTTTGCATTTCAGGCGAATGCAATTTTTTTTCCTGCAGCCCAAGGTGGGGTTTCCACGGCCGGGGGGGGGATGCCTGCCCATGGGGAGGGTCCTGGGGCTTCTCACACCCAGGGTCTGAAATTTGGACGGGGATGTCTGATGCTAATAACGTTGGGTTATTTAAACAGAGAGAATTTTAAACAGAAATATTCTAAACAATGTGTTTAGGAAGCCCTACAAATGTGATCTTTGCGATCAGCTCCACGGGTCTATTAAAGACGTCGAGGTGTTAACCCCAAGCCTCCCACAGCCCTGCAGATGGTTCATGGCAAAGGGTTCACGGCTCCTGCCACGCTCTGATGTGCTGAGCGGCTCAAATCCTGGTCCATCCGAAGGGTCCAATCCCCAGATTTCCCAGGAGCGGGGCTGGGAAAGCCGACCTCCCTCTTGTGAGTTTTGTGGCAGCAACAGCCGGCTGGATTTTAATCAGCTTTGGCTGGATTTGGTCAGAGAAGAGGACGGGGGTCGGCAAAGCGTGCGTGGGCTGACCAGAGTGTTCATTCCTCCGTCCGTAACCCGTGTGCCTTGTGCCTGGGGAACAGTCACTAATTCTGTCTTCGCCCTGCTGGGATGCTGCACACAAGCAGCTGTGCCCACGTGTAAACCAGGGGGTTTATTGCTCACTAAGCAAATATAAACACATATTTATATAAATATAAACCACTAACATTGTGTGCAAGGCTCGGGCAGCGGGACCAGCGCACGGCACGTCGGGTCGACCGAAACGGCGCTGAGCAGCCTGCCAGCGTACCGGGGGGGGGGGCTGAAATTTGTTTGCAAATTATTTTGCAGCTGCTTGCTGAAAATAAATAGATGTTCAGAAATCTGCGTCGGTTTGTGAATGTCTCCGTAATGGGGAAAAGAAAAAAAAAATCTATTTCCTCAAGTAACGAATTTAGTCTCTGTAATTGAATCATCTCCGTTAAAGTCAAACTGCTGGGGCCAGCCGGAGGAGTCTGCGCCCATCACACAATCCCAGGGTGGGTTGGGTGGGAAGGGACCTTACAGCCCACCCAGTGCCACCCCCTGCCATGGGCAGGGACACCCTCCACTAGCCCAGGTTGCCCAAAGCCTCATCCAGCCTGGCCTTGAACCCCTCCAGGGATGGGGCATCCACAGCTTCTCTGGGCACCCTGGGCCCCTGCCTCACCCCCTCACTGGTGCTTGAGCGACGTGGACCTGGAAAAACCCTGGAGCAAGAAGCGATGTTCTGAAAGTGACTCTGAATCAAAGGATTTGGAAAAACTTGACGTATTTCCCAGAAGGAGCAGCGGGGTCTCACCTGCCGTGCTCGCAGCCAGGGTAAATTTCAATGAATGAAAGAAGATGTAAAGCAGGAAAAGCCAAACCATCCACTCGAAACGCTGTTTATTTAAAATGTGCTTTTTATCGCCGTGCTGAGGAAGGATAAAGTGCCGGTGTTTAACCCTGTAACCAAAATATTTACATAACTCCCCAACTTCCAGCGCTTCTCTGGATCAGGCGGTGAGAGCTCATCGGGAGGTTTCCTGGGGATTTTGGCACCTTCCTGGAGCCCGGAGCACCCCCAGGAGCGGGCACCGCGGGAGCTGTGCCATGGGCTTGGGGCTCTGAGCAGGAGCAGCCGGACTCTCTGATGGGTTTTCATGAAGAAAACATGAAAAAAAAAAGAAACCCAATTTGCATCAGGTGAAGATAATAGGGGAAAAGCCACCCAAAAAAAAAAAAAAGGTTTTTCTGATTGATAGGTTTCTGATTGATAGGTTTCAGGTGGGGTTGGTCCCAGGCACGNCAGTCAGAGGAAGTCAAGGCTTTAGCAGGACAAAGTCCAATACATCGATGGTGGATGGGCAACGGAGCTGTATGCCGTGATTCAGAGGACCATGGACTGAGCAGGAACAAGCATCTCTGCAAAAATGTCCAGTTTAACTTGGGGATTGGGACTGTTTTCTACTTTCTGCAGTGATGGTGAGTTTTCAGCTGAAATTCCCCGTCTGCTTCCCAACGCCACACCTCAAAGGCAACGAGGCAAATCTGAGTGTGGTGGGAAGCCCAGGAGAGCCGTCCCGTGGGCAGTCACCCACGAGAAGGTCCAAACCAGGTTTGGGTGTCTGGAGGGGGGTCGTGGTCCCCACCGGGTCCTCCCCACATCTGCACCCCCCCGGGAGCCAGGGAGGAGCCCAAGGAATCACGCAGACGGTTGGTCCTTCCCTCCCCGCAGCAAGGGGCACAGCTGAACGCGTTGACTTCAATGACATGCCCAATGACTATGGGCCTCATTTATTGACCTTAATTGGGAAGAAAGTTCTTCTAGATCAGCCAAGCCCTGAAGAAAAGGCCACAAAAAGGGGGCAGCTGCTGCTGAGGGCACTCCCAGCCCACAGAGCCTGATAGAGTTCCAGGGAAGAGTTTCTTATCATCGGGAGGGAGAAAAAGCATCGCAACCTCCCTTCTGCTGGCCATAGAAGGCTCAGTTAGAAATGTTCTGTGGTTTGGGTGGGTATCAGGAGCTGCTGTGAGCTCCAGGCACCGCTGGAGCCGCTGCGTGGTCTGGCCATGTCCATGCCTTCCAACCGCCGTTGGGAAGATGCCCTTCGGCCGCCACCACAGCGGGACAAAGGAGCAGTTTGGGGCTGAGGGTGAGGGACAGCGTCGGATGAGCCCAACCTTGGCCACACTTTGTGCCAGGCCCTTGAAGAGGGTTTGGCCGACCCTCCTCGCCCTGCGGCTGGCTGGACCGCGGCGGCCAGGGCTCTGGCTGTCGGAACGTCTTCTGGTCACTCCCCCAACATCTGTGCTGAGCCCTCCTTGGATGGAAATGGGGGAAGAGTCTGAGCCAGAGCTGTGGTGGCTGTTCAGGGCAAAAAGGGGGTTGAGGTACAAAACTAAAGGGTTGGGAATGGGCTTGTGGAGCTGGGATGGGGCAGGGCAGGGGCACACCACTGGCCCTGCTGGTGGCCGGGCTGTTTCCCATGTTAAACATTAACGCTCTGGGCACAAACCAGGGTTTGCGGGGTACCCTCAGGAACCAAAGACTGAATAAAAGTAGTCTAGCCTGAAAAACGTGAGATCTTGTAAAGAAAAGATTAATCTCATGATTTCGGAGGAGGAATACATCTTGCTGTTGAATTTTGGAGTTGGTAACAGCGCAGTTTTCACTGCGTTGTCTCTGCAAGCGTGAAATGAGATTATTTATTTGCTGCTGGGCCCTAAACAAGAAGGGAATTACGTTCGGAATAACACCAGGTCGTATTTAACTTGCTGCTATTACTGGAACCAAAACATGAGCAATTCTACTCAAAACTCCTTTCTCTGGCCTCCGGCAGTCGCGTGCCTGCTCCCTTCGCACAACCAGAGAATAATTTTTTCTGCCCCGAGTCAGTGTCCAGCAGATTTTATGACTTGTGAGAGCAGCTGGATGCACGGACCATAACTCTGCTGCAGCCATCAAGGACGAAACTCCTTTTATAGCGCTTCACGCCGAGCTCTCCGTGCTCACCATGACAGCTGCGTGCAGGAATCTCGGATTTGTTTTATTTACTTTCCAGCCACTGTTGTGTACCGTAACTCGCACAGCTCGCTCGCCCTGCGCTTTTGCCATCCGCTAACACTAACAAAAGGCAACCCGACGACTTTTTGGCTTGTTAATGAGCCGTCATCCTCCCAACCTCCCAGCTGATGGCTGGAGGTGTCGAGGGCGGGATGCTCGGGTTTGCACGTCGGCCGCTCGCGTTGGCTTTTCTCGTTGGGTTTGATGGATGTAGGAGAGGAGGAGTTCATGCTTCATAAAGGCGATTACTCGCAGAGATTTCTTTCATCTCTATGTCTCTGAAGGACTAATGAAATAAACCCGTGCATGGAAATGCATCACCCGGGGGCCAGGGAGTTGAGGAGCACTTCTGCCGTGAACTGCGCCCATTTGTAACCCGTGAGAAACAGCATCTGCTCCTCCAACCAACACCTGCGGAGCCCCTGCGGCACCGGGCAAGTGGCTGAGTTCGGTGTCACCATCGCTGGCTTCCAGCAAAACCCGCCCGAGTCCTCGCGGCTCCCGGAGCATCGCTGACGTCCCCGACGGACGCAGGAGGAGCCTTTCCCCGTGTGTGCTGGGTCCCGAGTCCTGAGCTGGAAGGAAATGCTCTTTCTTCTCTCCAGACTCAATGATGGAAAGCGAGAAGCTCATTCTCAGCACAACTTGCGGAAAAATATATTAAATATCGACACTAATCAGGTTAGCCTGGCTCAGTGCAGCATTGATATTAACTCGATTAGGTTGAATTTAAGAGGAAACGATGTTTCACTTAATGCCCGTAATAAATGAGGAGGAAGGTAGTGAAGCTTTCTTCCTTTGTCAAAAAAAAAAAAATAATAATTTTAGGCTCTGAAGACAGATGCCATTTCAGGTGGAGGGTGTGATGACCCTTATGGTGCGGTTCTCCTTGTCCGCGTTGCATGGCTGGCAGCTCTCTGTGCATGGAGGGAGGAACAGAACGAGGCAGGTCTGGGGAAAATGGGAGTAAGGCCAGTGGCTGCGTGCACAGCCCGAGCCCCCGGCTCAAAGCCCCCGTGGCTGCGGATCCACCCCCGTGGTCGCTCCTGGCCCTGCTGAGCTCTGCGGCCGGGCGGAGGAGGAGGAGCTCAGGCTGAGGATGGTCTTCAGACCTTCTGGAGCTTTGATTTATCCCCCCATGACAGTTGTTTTTCTCCTTTTGGCTTCACCCTTTCCTCCTGATGCAGCAGACGGGAGCGGAGGGGTTGGGGGAAGCAGAGGAGAGCATCCCCCCAGCAGCACGCAGAACCCTGCGGCAGTGGCACCTCTGCCACCAGCCCCACCGGCCCCTCGGCTGGGCTGGGGACCGCCACCGTCCCACACAGCCCCCAGCCCCTCCTGCGTGGTCTGGGGAAGGACATTTCGGATCTGTTATTGCATGATGCTGTGATGATGTCCACCTCCAGCGGCCACCACGGTCCTCCCGGGAGCAGGAGCATCCTTCACCTGCACAGGAGAGCTCCTTGGGGGGTCCTGGCCCTCCTGCTGATAGACACCCCCTGGGAAGGGAAGGGTCTGGGGGGCTCGGGGTGCTTCTCCTGGGGCACCCCTCGCATGGGGGGATGCTCCACTGGTGGGACCTCCTCCCCTGGGGCTCCTTCCCTTCGCCCGGCGAATCCAGGAGGAAAATGCCGTCATTTCCCAGCCACCTCCACTGTGCCGCAGCCGGGGCATTTGAGGTCCCACGGGTGGTTTTGCTTCTTTGGTTGTTGGTGGATTTGCATTGACTCTTTGGCACTTTTCAGAGGGACAACTTGGTTTTGATTTCAGAAGGGAAATCTGTCCTTTGGGATTTATTTTTTTTTTTTAAGACTCGGTTGAGTGCTGTGGTTTGAACAGAGATGTTCAGCCCCACCAACAAACATCTATGACCATAACTAATGAGGACATAATGACGTCCTGTTCGATATTATCATCTCAGGATGGCGAACGCAGGCTGCTCCTGCTCCCCTGTGCAGATTTTCTACAAGAGCATGGCTGAACTCTACTTTCCTGCATCTCCGCAGCATCCAAAAGCCACAGGGTAATTAAGACAGATGGGAATTGTCACGGGGAGTTGGTGTGAGCCCGCGGAGACAGCGATCCTGTGAGCTGGCTGCAGGCAGCGCCTTGCAAAGCCGGCAGGATGGAGTCGGGAGGATCTCTTGATATTTCAGCATCAAAGCGACGGCGAAGTTCAAAGTGCTGTTAAAAGCAAAGCTGACGGCAGACACGAGCGACGGTCACCCCCCAGCCCAGCGGCCACCTCCCAGCTCCCCCAGCCCGGCAGCTGGAACCCCACCAGCCCACCTCTCTTAGAGGCAGGGGGAGCGCGGGGGCTGGCGGGTGATTTACGGGCGGGTTGGAGATGGGCTGGTCTGTTTATCACCGCTCGGTTGCTATAGCAGCGGGATTTTCTTCCAGGGATGGTGACGGCGAGAAGGAATGTCGGGTGGTGGATGGGAGACGGGGGGTGCGGTGGTCCTGCTGCCGAGGGGGGTGGCAGGATGGCCATGGTGGGGTTCTGGTCTGGAGCTGAACCCGTCCCGCAGCGGGAGGACCCCAGGGATGGACCCCAAATGGCTGGGGGGGTGGTTCAGAGCCCGTCCCGTCAGAGCCAGGCTGCAGGATGGGGCAGTTCTGCACGGGAACAGCGAGCCGGGGGTGTCGGGGGGTGGGAAGCAGCAGGCAGCGGATGGAGTAACCCGCTCGATATTTCCTTTTCCAGAATTCAGCTGGGGTGCTGTGTGACACCGGGCACTTTGTATGTTACCAGTGGAAGGGAGCCTACCCAGCTCTTCTCTGGAATCCTTGGGATGGAATTTAGGTGGGTTTATTTTCTGTTAATTGAGTTTGGGAAAAGAAAAAGGACATTTTCTTTCCTTTCCCCATTGCACTGGGGTTTTTCTTGGTTCAATCGGTCCCTTTCAGATGGACCCTGTGGGTAGGAAGGGAAGTGCCAGGAGCATCCCTAGGCTGCACCAGCGATGCTGCAGAACGACCGGGTTCGCTGCTGTTACGAGCAGACGACAGCGAGTTATCAAGTAGCTGCTGTTCAAACAGCGGGACGCTGCCATGGCCCAATAAATCATCCG
>VZTO01024843.1:0-11041 GCA_013400615.1 Syrrhaptes paradoxus
TTCTATGAGCTGGGTCATGACACCTAATTCCATTCTCTCTATTGTACCCAGGAACCACATTATTTCAACATTTCATGTCCCTGTTTCACTGTGATTTTGGTGAGCTCTGTGCTGATGCCAGCAGAGTAGCATTTGCTTAGCAAGGCAGCGATTCCAAATGCACTGAGTTTCAGTTACTGTCTGTATCTGGTTTATATGTGAATTTGATGTGCTTGTTTGAATTTGATCTTTGCCTGCAAAAGAACGGGTGGAACCTGATTTTCAGTCTTCACTTGATTTCCAGTTCTAACACAGTTTTGGGAAGAAGACAGAGGAGACGGGTGGTGTCTTTTCCACTATTTCCTTTCATTTTTAAAGAAAATCCTTAGAACAAGTTCCTTCACATCTTCCTAACTGTTTGAGCTTGTATCAAAAGTTCTGTTCAATGAAGTTTTGATAAAGCACTATATTTTGATCAAATGTTCTTTTGAAATAAATCAAAAATATAATTCTCTCACCACTAACCAGGCGTTTTTGCAGTGATATTTATACAGAAGACAAGAACAGTATTTTAAAATTAGAATTAATTATTTGGAGGTGAGAACTGTGAACCAAAGAAACAATCAGGTAACAACCATCACCAACTATTGTCCAGGTACATAAATTCATATCCTTTCTGCATCCATCTATGTTATAACCAGACTAGAATATCAAAAGAAAAATTTCCTTTGGAGCACATCTCATGTTACCTCGAATTGCCTTGAAAGCAATGTTTTGTTGAGGATTAACGTTAAACATGTTTTCTCTGTTTGCCACGAGGTGTCTCTGTTATCCTTTGTAAAACACCAAATGCTGCATGATGTTGTCAATTTCCTGAATTGGGCTTAGAAGAGTCTCTATCCCTCTCTCTTGTGCTTTTGTTTGGAAGGGACAACGTATATTTGCTGTTTTAAAGATGACAGAATTCATCTTTCCCTCCATCTTTACAGTTTACACAGGACAGTTAACTAGGGAAAGTTTTGCAGTGTTGCATCCCCACACAGAGAAAGGCATTTCTTAATACTCTTTTGTCAGATTACAAATAAAAATTAAAAGCATTGATAAAAAAGCAAATTAAAAAGTATTTTTCCAGCAATTTTCTACGTCTTCCCTCAGCATACCTCTTTTTCAAGTGGAGCAAAACAGGGAGATAAGGTCTTACAATGATAAGGTATCCATTATATTTTGGATCTCTATGCCTTCACTGCTTCTATACTATCATTTAATTATTCACTGGTCTTCTAACAAAAATACACCTACTTTTTTTTTTTTCTCTGTATTACAGCTTTCAAAAGTTTCTAAGTTTTTCTAGAATGCAAACTGTTCAGCTAACTTTATTCCAGGTGCCTCCATACCACCATGCTATCAGAGTAAAAGAGGAAAATAAATGAGAAACAGAGAGAGCTGTAAGATGACATCTTTCAGCAACTCCTTTTACTTTACATGAAGAGGTTACTCAAAACTGCACAATCAAAACAGAAACCTTAGAAAATAGCTCTGACACAGCAGCAATGAGAGACTAGATTTTTTCATAATCATCTGGGCAGCAAGGAACCTTCATCTGCCAGATTAGCTGAAGACTCATGATCTGCCCAAGTATTAGATACTTCCTAAGCAAATGCCAGCTGCCCACAGTACTTTCTGAGGAGTGACAGACAGTGTGACAGCAATTCCAGCTGTGGGCTGGTGTGGACTTCATTAAGCTGAGAGAAATACTTCAAGAGTTTAGCTAGCTGGTCTAAGAGAAGGGTTAGCCATATTCTGGTTTACATATTTTTTATTTTGGTCCTTTTTTGGTAAGGCTAGCACAGATATGGGTACTGAGCTAGAATCTGTGCCTGACTGTATGACATGAACAAAACTGATACCTTAAAGCCTCACTGCAAAGCCCTTTTCTTTCTGGATTTGGGTATTAAAAACAACTTTATTTTCACAAACCACCCAATCTTGCAAGCTGTTGGAAAACCCAATTTAAAACTTATAAAGAAGAGATTATTTCTTCCAAGAATCATTGAGAAACAATAAATGTGGGATCCACAAAGTATATTTTATGAAAATAACTTTTCAGAAAGAAACATTTTAATGTCAACTGATTGCATGCTTTATATTGAAGAAAAAACAGCTTACTGTACCATCTGTTACTTTTAATAGCAAATGAACAACAGGAGTTGTAGTTAATCCTGTTGATGTAAAATATAAGAGGGATGTTATAAAACTGCTCACTGACAGATATGAACATGTTTTGAAATATGAGTTCAAGCAATTCAATGTGCAACTTCTACCAGCCAGCTGTTCTCAAAAGATAAGGCAACATGAGATTTTTGACAAAACCTGTGCCACACAAATGCAAGCCCACTTCACTGGCCCACAAGTTGATGGGAGAGGCATTTTCTATCTAAAGCACATGCAGGGTGACAGAGTCATTCCACTAAAACCCTCCGATCTTAGGGGAAATAATTATATCTTGTACAGAATTGTCACACCTCTCACAATCTGACAAATGGTATGAAAATGTCATCATGAGTGTGTATATATATATATATGTGTGTGTGTGTGTATTTTTAGAAAGACAAATGTGAAAAATTAAAGGTTTTTTCACAAAGGTGTCCAGAAAGATCCAAATAGCACTTCTTCAATTTTGATTGACATATGATGCTGCAATGAGATTAGTTATGTAATAGGTCTTGGTCCTGTAAATGCTCATGTACTGGGACATGGCACATGGATAACAGCCCAGCTGATCTATCTTACAGCTCCCTTTGACAAGCTCAATATTGAATTACAAAGGAATGGATCTGTATTACTTCTCCCTCATTTTAAAATTTGACATTATACACCCTTTATATAATATGCATTTTCAAATCTTTGGATGATCAAGGCTATAATTTAAGATCAAGGCTATAACTGAAGAAGTTTGTTTAAGCCATTTGTCATTAATAATTGTCTTGTTTCCTTCTGCTAGATGGTATTTCATTGTTTATATTTTCTCTGAAATGTTCTTTCTCATCCTGAATGGTTAAAGAAAACAGACAAAAGTGTTTCTGGACAGAGGACAAGTTGCTGAAATCTTTTAATATTGTCCGTTAATGTTTTTTTGGGTGAGGAACATTTGCTAGTTTTGTTGATCCATCTAGAACACAAGCTATATGCTTTTTCTCTTCACTGATTTGAAATAATAAAACATAGAAAAAAGCACTTATTGAGGCCAGTTATTTTTCAAAGACTCTTCATATTTCATATGCAAAATATACAAATTATGAATCATCAAAGGTTTTAATTCAGTTTCCTGTTGTATTTCTCATTCATGATGAATTATATTCTAAGTAACGAGAGCCAAACTACTTCTTGGCCCAGTTACTTCTCAGCACCTAACATTGGTCAGTAATAAGTGTAAACTACTTGTTCAAATTAATTTAGATCAAAATTACTATCAAAATTGTCAGAACAAATGGTGAGATCATCTCACGAATTTTAGTCATTCAGAATGTGTATAGCCTAACCTGGTCCCTTTGGTTCCCTTTATATTTGCCTTGGTTTGTCTGTTGTTTTTTTAAACTTGTTTGAAAGCGTGGGTGCAAATTAATAAATTAGATCAGTGGTGGTAGTAGTAGATTTATGTGTGACACTTGAATTTTTTCATCTGGGAGTAGGGTGTTAGGAGGTTTGTGAGAATCTAAGGGCACATAAATTTGTCTAATTTAATCTACCTTACTCGTCTCCTGCATCTGGCCTGCTGAATCTGAACTGTAAATTTACACGTATGAAGATCTGTATCTCCAGAGAACTGTTCTTGAAACTTCAGGTTTGTCTGTTTCATGTGATAAGTGTGCTTTCTATTGCTTTGCCTTATTTTCACAGAGCTCTGAACTCCCTAAGCATTGGTCAAATTGACATTTCCAGGAAAGAATTACAGGCAGCCCTGTAATGTCCTTGGCAGTTCTGCCACTAACAAAATTGTTTCTTTTCAGATGGCAAGTGCTAACTAAAAATCCTCAATGGGAAGCAGAAGAAGACAAGCAATAAAATGTTTTTTAATAATATAGCTCAGTATTGCATGTTGCAGTTCCATATCTATGCACAGGCAGTCATGGAGACAATAGCTTCAAACAAGAAACAACAAGGACGTATATTGATGCACAAATTTATCATTATAAATCCTGCCATTGGTAGGATATATATATTTGGCATATATTGATTCTGTTTCATCACAATCTTCAGCAAAATTCTGTAATATTTT
Source organism: Syrrhaptes paradoxus (assembly GCA_013400615.1). Classification (NCBI taxonomy): domain Eukaryota; kingdom Metazoa; phylum Chordata; class Aves; order Pterocliformes; family Pteroclidae; genus Syrrhaptes; species Syrrhaptes paradoxus. The sequence continues at coordinate 4,256 of VZTO01024843.1, forward strand.
TTTCTTTATGAGAGATAAATCTGTATAAAAGCATCAAAAGTAGGCTTTTGTAGACTGTAATGAGGAAGATAGGAGCCTTAGCTTTCATTTTGTCTGTCATTAATAAATGTTGTAATTAAAGCTGAGATAAGGACCATTCTCTTCTTTAATTTGTGATTTCTTTTAACCTTTAAAGGCAAAATGACTTTTCATGCTTCTTGGCTTAAGTTACTTATTATTAAGCTAATAATTCCATGGAAGGTCTGTTAACATTTATGAGTTCCTGACCAATCAACTCGCAAAACTCTCCTAAGTTTATAAATATTATACTAATGTCTCAGATAGTGTGTGTGAACTAATCATCTGAGGAAAAAACCAACCAAACAAAAAAACCCACCCCATAAAAAACCTAAACAAAACCAAACAAACAAGCAAGCAAACCCTCCCCATTGGTAGCTTTCTATTCTTGCCTATGCAATTCAGGCTTTAGTAGTTCAAGACTTAGTTTTGGTAAAGATTTTTCAGGAGAAGTTGGGGGGTTTTTTTCCAGTTTTGCTTTACAGCTTTCAAAATTGAAGCATACATGCCCAATTGCCTAAAAATCCTATTTTCTTAGGATTCTGTTGAATTCATATAACTTCTGTTTGTTCTGGTGTCACCGTTAAAAATAATCTAGAAGAAACCAAAAAGTGTTATATGGCCTAAACATATAGAAGCAAATGTGCCTCTACAAATTTTCAGATTCTCCATTGCCCTCAGCAGGAAGCCAGTCTAGTGTGTGGAAAGGCTTGTTTCATTCTGGTTATTTTTTCAGCAGAACAACCCCAGTGAATCACAGAATCACAGAATGGTTTGGGTTGGAAAGGACCTTAAAGATCACTGAGTTCCAACCCCCCTGCCATGGGCAGGGACACCTTCCACTAGCCCAGGTTGCTCAAAGCCTCATCCAGCCTGGCCTTGAACCCCTCCAGGGATGGGGCATCCACAGCTTCTCTGGGCACCCTGTTCCAGTGTCTCACCTCCCTCACAGAGAGGAATTTCTTCCTAATGTCTAGTCTAAATCTACCCTCTTCCAGTCTGAATCCATTACCCCTTGTCCCATTGCTGCTTGCCCTTTTAAAAAGTCCCTCCCCTGCTTTCCTGTAGGTCCCCTTCAGGTACTGGAAAGCCTCTATAAGGTCTCCCCAGAGCCTTCTCTTGCTCTTCTTTGATGCAAGTTCCCAAGAGATGAGCTGCTGCACTCCCACGAATGCCTCCCAAGCACCTAGACCTGCCAAGGCATGCAGACGAAAGGCATACACTAAGCTTGTACTGCTGGACAGAGGTTCTTTCCTGATGTGGGATCTGGATCTAGGGTCTACATTTCCCTTCCTTTTCTCTAGTTGCCTTACCACGACTTATTTAGTGCTTGCCAGAATATCTTCTCCTTTCTCTGGGCAGTGGGCTTTGCAATAGTGGTTGCACCAGAAAATAGATGTAGCTTTTACAGCTTCTGACATTATTTATTCAAGTCAGGATCAATTTCAAATATTTTCTGCCACAGCATTGTTACAGGAGTATATCTCCATAAAGGCAGCCATCACAATAGTGAGCTGAAAATTATGAAAATTAGATTTTATTAGAACCAAGCGAGTCGTACCAACATGCTGGGTAAACAATGTTTTTATGTAGATTCTTAGGCATATTTGCTTCCCAGACAGCAGGGAGGAATCATGCCTGCTTTTATATCCCTCCAGCAATATATAGCATATGCCTGCCCAGTTTGGCTGGCAGGCACCAGTGGAGTTGTGTCCTTGACAGTTCCTGTTTTTTTCTAGGTGTTCCTGCTCCGGCAGGGGGATTGGACTGGATGATCTTTCGAGGTCCCTTCCAATCCCTAACATTCTGTGATTCTGTGATTCTGTGATACTCTAAAAATGCTATCGGAAGAGGAAGCAGCCTGCACTGCAGGAAGCACCTTATTATACAGCAGACAGGAGTTAACAAGGAAACCTGTTTTCAACCTTCTCTCCTGCTCAGCTAGAAAACTTGAGAACAATTTGACTGTGGGTCTTGAAACTAAATTTAGAGTTATTTTTGTCTGTTATATTTAGTCATGATTTTCAACATGATATTTTGAAGATCCCATTTAGAAGATTCATTAGAGATCCGGATATTTGACTTGCCTATATTAGTCATGTTTTTCATTCCCCTCCAAGTGGATGGAAGAAAATAATTCAGGTGAATCACCATCCGTATACTTCTTCACACTTACCTTTGGATGGAATGAGTCACTCTATCTAGAGAGGCTTATACCTCCCCGCTGACTGCAAAACAAGATGTAGATAATCTATAGATAGGGCCAGCAATTCATTCCAGAATCATACTGAAGTGAGAGAAGTTCCCATTGCTGTCAGCTGTTATCAGGCCTCTGTTCTTTGTCCTGTGAACTGCCAGCTGTAGGACTACTGCCACCAGTTATTTAACAATGTGCCTCAGCAGAGTGTGTATCTCTATTAAAGATGTGGGTGGTGGAAATTCTAGCAGCAGGTTTTCCTGATCCAGAATATGATTCCTGCTTATTCACTCACAAAAACAATTCTGTCCCGACTGTCTGCATTCATATCTAACTGATTTCACACCCTCACCCCCCAAAAAACAGAGCAATACAGAAGAGTTATCAGCAACTTTTACCTTGGTCTACAGTAAATGTAAATACCAAAGGTGTAATCTAGCCCGTTGAGCTCAGCAGGACTGAGGATTTGTCCCAGAAAGGCCCCTCTTTTTGCGGGCTAAAACCCTGAACTACAAAATGTACATACAGCAGCAATGCATTGTGTAGAAACAATTAACTGCCCATCTCACAATTCCTTTAATATCAGTACATGCTCACCTCAGCTGACAGCTCACAAAACTGTCCATAATACGTGTCTGTCCATGACGTTGGGGCAATGATAATCTGACACTGCAGCTCGCTGAAGTTGCAGTTGTTCAACAGCAATGATAGGTAAGTCCGCTATAGCAATATAGATACATTGGGCTACCACTGAAATGGAAATTAAAAAAAAGAGCTTGCAGAAATTAATAGCACATGCCATTAGCTGGGATAATGGAACTATAAGGAGTTAGTGTTTTTCTCATCTTCATAAATTCTGATGATAAAGTTAAATACTTTAAAAAATCTTATGGTAAATTTGTAGGCAAATGGAAGTACTGTATATAGAAAAAATCTAAGGGGGAACAAATATTCTCACGGGGACAGAGACACATAATCACTTAATAGGCACCCTATCCCCTTCATTAAACTATAGAAATAAAAAACCAATTCTCTCTGACCATTTGTTCTTTGGATAATCAAATTCCAAAGCACAGTCTTTGAAACAATAGTCAGAGAAAAGTTTCTGTATGTCAGTGATCAGCAGTGTACAAGTTTGGGTATAACACAGCTGTTGCCTCTATTTTAAATATCTGTATTTTTATGTAACACATATTCTCCAAACAAATTTTTGCCAACACAGGCTTCACAGGCAGCGCAGAAAAGTTGCTACCTTTGAAGCAAAGTATAGTCTTATACAATCTATTCAAATACGTTAATCTGCATTGAATAGAATTCATTTTTGAACCAAAGTTCGGTTGACTTTAGATGAAATGCAATAATGACTCTGCATTGGCAATGCTATGATGAAAGCTTTACATACAGAAATGTGTTGTTTTTTTTGTTTTGTTTTGTTTTGTTTTCTGAGTAGAATGAAGATTTTCAGGCGCAGTATCTGTAGTACCCAGAAGTAATTAACTTCATTAAAGAAAACTGTTTTATCCCTTGGAAATTTATAATGAAAAGGATACAAGACGTTGTCATACTAAAGACAGAGGTTTATTTATTTATGGGGTTGGGGGAGCCCTGTTCTGAAGAATGAAGTAGAAGACAACTAGTCATCACACTAGACCCACAGATATTGACCCCAATCCAAAATTTTCATTTTCTAGACAGACAGCAGTCTAGTAGCTTCTTCAATGAAGCTACTGTGTAGAATTGGAGCGTACAGTTGTGTCCCTACTGACAGTGTGTTGTTAACTCATAGGTACATCTGAGAGACATTTAAATGCAAATAGGATGTGAGCTTGTCAGTGACTAAAAACAGTCTTCCAGGCAAGGGCCTTAGTAATTAGAAGCCATCTGGTATCATGAAAGGATACAATACTTTCAATATATCCACAAGCCGAAGGGATGTGTTTTATCTGCTACGACAGTAGAAACACCTATTCTTATATGTTAGAGCTCTGACAATTAATATGCAAAGTCAGATCCATCTTGCTATTTTTCCTCTAGGTCACTCTTGGAAGAGAAATAAATGAGAAGCCTGGAAGAGAGGGTGCCATGAACTACAAAAAAGGAAATGAAAGAAGACACACAAGCAGATAAATACCTGACAGAATGAAGGAGCCTTGTTGAAACCTTTACCTCCTTTTTACCTGTTAAGATCATGAAAGACATAAAGCAAAAGATAACTTTGATAGTTCACCTGTCAGTTCTCCATACAAAATTATGTTCTGTGTCTCAGTGGATTAAAAATAAAGTAGTTTATCAAAAACTTCTCTCTTCTCTGGCCCTTAGAAGCTCCAAATTTAGGATTTTAATGCTGCAGAATGTTTTGGTCTTCAGTCTAAACCTAAACTATCCTTCATCGTCTTTGTTTCCAAGCTAATATAACCTACAGAATATGTGGTCAGGTCATTCTCTATTTAAAAAAGCCAAAGCATCACACCTTCAGTGCTAGTCTGGGAGATTAAGTGATAGTTGAATGCCAACAACAGCTAATTTCAATTTTAAATTTATAGTTGCAACAGTTGTCTTCTTCAACATCATATTCACATGACATTTACAATTATCCACTTCGTATGGTAGTTTATAACAGTTGACAACAATACAGTAGATCAGCTCCAAAAATTTATTAGTGATAACTGTTTATTAAGGATAAGGAAGAAAGTAATATTAAGATATTTAATTTTGAAAGTTTCAGTGTTTAAAGGAAAAATAGAAGACGTCCACTGGAATCACATGAAGGATGTAGTTTTATGCACATTGAGACTGTTGAAACATCCAGGCCTGTGTGTCTATCAAAACAAAGAGGTGGCGGTTGACCCACAGTGGTTCTGGTCTGTGTGCAAGAGAAAGATTTAGCAAAGCCAACAGTGCAGGTTGCCAGGCTGAATAAACATCTGCAGGTCATCTTAGAGCCTGTACCGTCACACCGCTGTGTTTCTGGGACTACATACTACAGAAAAAAAAGCTATTCCTACACGTTGTTCTCACAAGTGCCAAAATTATATCTCCATTTGCTGTTCATATAGTTTATGCAAAATTTTATTTCGAAAACTTCTGTCAAAAATAAAATACACCAGAAGTACTGAAATTGAGTCGTCAAAACTGTGAATAGCAGACGTATCAACCGCGTGTGAAGAGGGTGTCTGAGCGCCTGTGTGTCTGGTCTGTGTGCAGCACATCTCCACAGCTAAGGAACAGGGGTTAGCTGAGGAACAGCGCTTAGGTGTGCTTGGCAACCGAGACCTCCTTTCAGGCTCTCCAGACTCAGGATTCCCTACATACTAGTGCTCTGGGGTACTGCAGCTCTGGAGAATGAAACCAATTTCCAATGACATAAACCTACTTGAGACTGTCAACTGTGAACCAAAGTGGTTAGTCTGCTTTCTGGGTGTGAACTCTCAAGTGAAGAGACCTTGATGTGGTTTATCTTCTAATATGAACCCTTCCGTACAAGATCAACATTATCACTCTCTAGTACTCATAAAAGATGTCTCTCCACATCAATGGATTGTTTTATAGCCTCATTTCAATCATTACATCCAGCATAAAGAGATCAATGCTGCTTGCCAACAACAGTGCTTCATTCAATAACCCTGTGTGCAATACCTACTTAAGTAATTAATTTTCATATCAGTGTCCATTTGTTCTCTTTATGTATGAAAGGATGAATAATTTTTCTGTATACATTTGAGATTGTGTCCTAAATTAACTTGATCAACGATAAAACAAATGTATATAGACATTAAATTCCACGTATTTTTTGGTTACTTTTCTTTGCTAACTTGCCCATCAGAATGGTTTTCTGACATTCAGCTGTTTCACCTGTATTCTCAGCTAATGCACACACATTAATTTGATACTAGAAACTAGCAGTAAGGTATGTATTTGATGTATTCAAAACAGTGATAGTTTCATAGATAGTTACATAGCTAACTTATCTTAAACAATCCTTACAAATAAGTCTGCAACAACTCTTAGGTGATCTGCAGATAGCATAAAGTTCTAGAGATAATGTAAAGTTTCTGCAGAACACTGTCTGAGCTGGGACAATATGCTGATTATGACACCGCAGCAGCATAAGTGAATGAATTATTGCATTTCATATTTCTGTTTTATCTCAAAGAAGAAGAAAAGAAAAAAAAGTGATTTGTTTTAGGTAGACACCAGAAAAGAAAGTTTATTGACATCCCTGTAATTTGGTCACTTTGAATTATCACACTCTGTAAAACATATGAAGATTCTTTTTCAAGCTGAAGATGTAAACAATCATTTAGAATACTAAATACAGTCTTTCCTTTAGAACATCAATCACTCACACAGCTGATCTGGGTTAAGGAGAGGTTAAGTAATCTGGACACCCATAAATCCATGGGTCCTGATGGGATGCACCCGCGGGTGCTGAGGGAGATGGAAGAAGTCATTGCTAGACCACTCTCCATCATCTTTGGCAAGTCATGGGAATCAGGGGAGGTGCCTGAGGACTGGAGGAAAGCGAATGTCAC
>VZTO01024843.1:12137-23995 GCA_013400615.1 Syrrhaptes paradoxus
ATTCTGTGATTCTGTGATTCTGTGATTCTGTGATCCTCCAAGTGCCCGTTCACATTTGCACACATATTTTCCTTGCATGATTTTTTTTGCCAGAGCTCTTGAAAGGTTTATTGTCTGTGCCTTTCATAGTTTGTTAGCTCAACTTCACTGAATTAAAATCTAATAACATAGATGACAGAAATAATTTTACACAGTATGAAGGAAAACAATTCCAAAACTTTTCAGCAGTTTAAACATCATAGTATTTTGTCGAGAATATAAAGAGGCATACTACCAACATTCTCTTGCAAGTTAGTAAAAGACATTCATTAGAGCAGGCAATATATTAACAGTTTCAATTAACGTTCTTTGATGAAGTCTAAGAGCTAGCAATAAGAAAATGGTAAACTGAAGTAGAGACTATATCAAATAAAAGAACGAGTGTAATATTTATTAGGAAACTGTACAATGAAAGAGCAACCTTCGAAAATCCGTCACGCAAAGTCAACATCAAGCCCGTTTTTACAATTTATATATATACAGGTTTACAGTTTGCTTACATTATAAATACAGTCATGCTAAAACTTAATAGTGCGCCTTTTCAGTGTTCAAAGGGAATTTTTGACATATACAATATTGTAAACTTCACAAATGGGGTCAAATAGGGTCACATCAGTCAAGGGAGATATGAATTATCACAAGAGTCATCTAGTAAGAAATGTAACTTTTAATAAGAGGATAAATTATCAGGTGAAATAATGATCCAAATCGTAATACATATTTTGACTGTAAGTTTCCTGTAAAATTTGCTTTAACTGACAAGATCAATGCATTCAACTCGTAATGGGTAAATACATTTGGAGTACATATAAAAACGAGAATTCTTGAGAAATTCCCTAGATCATTTTACTTCCAAAAAAGATTTTTCAAGCAGCTCCATTTCCACTTAAGTCCCTTTGCAGTCAGCTGGAGGACTCTATGGAATTATTGTAGAGGATGAAACTGCCTCAGAAGCACGAACAATCTGCCCCATATTATTTGAGTACTAGAAGTGATTAGTTTTGCCAAAGATTATGCTAATTAAACACTACAGATAACTCTGTTTAGAGGTGCTAGTCAGAACAAAAATTTCAGAGACATTTTGTTTCTCTCATTATGCCTAGGAAAGGAGGACAAAACCCTGTGAAAAAAATGACAATTTTTGACTGAATTTTCTGCAAGGTACCAGAAAGTAATTGCTTCAGGCTTTTGAGCACCCTCACGTGGAAGGAGGAAAAGGAGAAAAAGGAGAAGAAGGTGTCAGGAGTGTTGGAACTTGAGATGTCTCTGGACATCTGACAGAAATCTTTCAGACTCCCTTTTCTTCCCTTTGCAAATCACTTGTTTCAGAGCTATGAAAATTGCGATTGGCAGTGTCCAGGTCCTCTCACTCTTACTATAAGGATTGCTGGAAGTCCAAAGGCATTCTCAGCCACTTCACTCTTGAACCTCTAGCATTGATTACAAGCTTTTTCTTGGTCCTCATCATAAGATTTCAAGATTGTCAGTTTGTATCAACTGAGGATGGAGGCAGAAAGAAATCATATGTTCAAATGTATACATGTGTTTTTGAGTTGTCATAGTCATTCCTTTCACCATCAGTGGAGAGACAGAGGTAGTTTTGGGCCATAGTTCATTAGATCAACTTCAAACAACTGCATGAGCAGGATAAGATTTCTGCTACAAAATTGCTATCTGTAAAGGAAATTTCAAGCAACTAGCTCAGACACAGAGACAGTCCTGCAGATGTCTGAGTCAGACATCACGTAACTAATAAGACTATGAAGCCAAAAGCCTTGAAGCAATTGCGCTGTCTGTGCTCTCAGACATTCAGAATTTCAGACATTTACTTGACTTGAAACAGAACTTTTTCCTTAGAAAGTGCATGGTTCAAGACATAAGGGAGGGTTTAAATTTTTTGTATTTGCTCTTCAACTTAGGAAAATTCTTTAAACTTATTCATGAAAAAAAACCACCACCACCACCAAAATAAGAACTTTGTAGTCCCTTACAATTTGTTCTGTTTAAAGATATCCACTAGCTTCTTTCAATTTTGCAGCATACTTAAGTCCTTTCTATAGAAATAGAAAGGTTGAAAATGTTCATTCCTTATGGAAAAATTCATGATCTTATGTTGTTACCATTAGTTTTTATTAGTCATTGAGACAAAAAGTGATATAATTCCTTTTTATTTCTGAATGTCAAGGATTCACATACTAGAGTTCTGGGACTTAAATTCTTTCCTTTCCCTTGGGAACTAAGAAATACTAAGACATTTATGTTCATTGTTTCTCATAAATCTCATGATTTACCATTTTATTATATGAACATAAATGCCTGCTTTCTAGATCAAATATTCTGAATGTGACCAGCGACACTTAGACTTCAGGGGTTTTCTTTACTTTCAAGATACACTGAATGCTCCCCATGGACAGTGAGCCATACATGTAGCCATACTCATGAGCGAAGTGTGAGTATACTGTCATCTTCAGCTTCTTCCAGGACCTCGGGAAAGAATGCCACTTGTTTAGAGTAGACTTTTGCTGAGAGTCTATTCGTTTTAAGAAGTAAAGACCTGATCCAAACCCCACTGAAGTCAATGGAAAAAGGCTCCCATTGACTACAATGGGCTCTGGATCATGTCCTAAGTCCAGTCTCTTCATTGATGCAGGATTAATAATAAGATGTCTTTCGAGTAGCCTGGAGTACCCAAGGTCCCAGCAATTTCAGCTGAACAATTTCACTTTTCATTGCCATCCGCTGGAATGTGAAAGGTGAAGCTGAGGTCTTTTTCAGTGACAAGAATACCTTAACTGGGAACATTTTAAGTTCCTAGTTATATACAATCCCACCATTTCAATCAAAATCCTGAGACATCTTAATGAGAAAACAGCAAGAAGAAGTGAAGCCAACTAAATATTTGTTGTTCAGTGCATGCTTCAGAAACACAGTGTAGGCTCTAATTTGATCAATGAACAGAGGCACGTTGATGTTTCTGGAGAGATCAGCACAGAGCCTGACTACACAGGAAAAAAAGATAATAGCACAGCAAATTGTGTAAGGTTGTTGGCTGTACTTGTTTTTAAACTGACAGACAAGGTGGGATACAAGATTTCTCAAAATGTTTTCTCATTTTGTACAACAAAGCACCATCAGTTCATGAATACTGAAAAGTGGCAGAAAGATATCAACATCAGAAACAGTAATACCATGCTTAAGTTCTTTGAACTTGCAGATGTGAATTGTGGATGTTATATTAGTACAAACTTTGATAGACAGTAAATGGATAGAATTGCTGTAGAATTATTAAATCAGATATAAAAATATATCTGTATCACCATCATTTTTATATAAAAATTTAAACAAATATAATTTGTGATTTTACTGTTTAAAATTTATATTTCTAATAAACTGATAGACAGATCAGCCATTCCAAAAGACCTCTAACATTATCCATTGCTCACATTCATTAAATTGCCATTAGCAGTACTTATTATTTTACCATGGTTATTCATACTGATAAGAATAGCTCAAAAGTTGAAGCATTTTCTTTTTGTAATTGACTAATAATTGTTCCATTAAAAAATCTCACCCAGGCTGCCATGAACTTTACCATAGAATCATAGAATGTCCTGGGTTGAAAAGGACCTTAAAGATCACTCAGTTTCAACCTCCCTGCTCTGGGCAGGGTTGCCAACCACTGGAGCAGCTGCCCAGGGCCCCATCCAGCCTGGCCTTGAACCCCTCCAGGAATGGGGCATCCACAGCTTCTCTGGGCAACCTGGGCCAGTGCCTCACCACCCTCTGAGTGAAAAATTTTCACCTAAAATTTCTTTATAATAAAGATCTTCCTAAAGTCATATTCTATTGCTTAAAAAAAAAAATCAGTGTAAGTTTACAGTCATTTCAATAAGGTTTACTATTAACAAATCAGCATATTCATGGATCTATAAATACTTGCAGTCATGTCACCATCCTCCCAGTATCCCAGTGAAATACATCAATATGAGCTAAGTTTTGAGATGAAGAAGAACTGGCTTTGCCTTCATTTTATACTTCAGGTATTTTACCAGATCCATTTCTGCAATATTATTTGACCGCTCAGATTTAGCATTAAGCAACTCAAAAACCTGATGATAACATATATAATAATTACATTTAGAGACAAAGGAAGTGGGTCTTAAATCTCTACATCTAATGGCAAAATATGCCAGTTTTCCAGAGGAATAGATTTATTTTTCATATGGAAAAGTACAAACTTGGTCATCCAAGGACTCTCCCAAAATACAGAAAAATTTCAGGTTTGGATCCATGGCATGAATCACCTCAGACTCATGTATTTCTCTCTGAAACACCCGAATATTGTAAAAAAATGGTGTGTTTGGATGTCTTTCTTTTCCTTTCCTTTTTGAATTAAAAAAAAATAATGATTATTTTGCTGTAAACATCATTTTACAAATCTTGGCGGTTTCTGGCAAAGCAAAAGTCACTTTGGTCTACAGGATAACTTTAATCACATCTAAAACACACATAATCTTGAGCGACATCAAGGAACACCTGATTTGAGATAGACGTCTATGGCATTTATTGCTTTTTCTTCTTCATCTAACAAGTTTTGGCTAGATACACTACTTCAGCTTAGATGTGAGTGTTTAGTAACACAAAAGCTAACACAGTTGCAAGCCTGTTGAAGAAGTGAAGTACAAGGCTTGTTTTCAGTTTGACGCAATAACTTTTTCCATCCCTTCATTCCTGTTTAAACTGTTATTTTGTCAGTATTGTTACACTCAAACCATTGTCTCTTAAATTTGATGGAGAAAATGAAAACCTCCCATCACCTGGACCAGGTAAAAAAAAGAAGAAAATTAATGCTTTTTATATTCTGTTGGCTGAAACCAATATAGATAAAGTTTCACATCTATTTGTTGAAATAAAAGGCATGAATTTGCTTTGATGTGGTTTCCAATTTATCCAAGGACCTCCAATATTCTGTTTACAGATGAAAGGTATGGCTATAGTCAGCAAGATCAATATACATCAAAGGTCTTTGAGGAAGGTTTGGCAACTGCTTGCTCAAGGCATATATAGCTTGGCTACTAAAATTAGCCTGGGTCATCAGATTATAAATAACATCCTGATCTATGGCTCCCATTTCATTTAACTAAACAGATGTTAAATTCCTGCCCCTAGAGCCTCTCAATGACACCAGTCAAAATTCAAACCCTGGAAATTGTCCAGGATGTACAGTGCACAGAAAACACCTCTCATTGATTTTCAGACAGAAATAAAAATGTTAGTCAAGACAAAACACTTTGTTAGAGAGGATTTCACAGCACAATGCTGCACTGAGAAAAATTTGTTGTTGCCCTTACTGCATCCACAGCAAGGAACTTAAAGCATGTGGGAGGACGCTCAAACACTCATCACAGTGAAAAGTCAATGCCATAATGACATCCCATATATTGTTTAAGCTACTTTTAAAGTCAACAATTAGACAAAGGTATTTGTGTGCTAAGTAGATTGTTTTCAGAAGTTCTTTCAATGTACATCTGAGACAGAAATTTGCAATCAGTCTGTAATATTCCCTAAAGACCTAGAGAAACTGATAAACAAGGCCATAATGAATTCACAAAACAGTTTTGTCATTAGAAAACCTTGTTAGCAGCCAACAGTTTAATTCTTACAAGGCGTGGGAATTGTTAACATGTATCTAACACCCTAGGCTGTGTAATTCAGGTTTTTAGAACAAAAAAAAGTTGGTAGACTTAATTACATTGCACAGCATTAGAAATAACTTCTTACTGACTTGGCAAGTCAGTAGATTGGACGGGATTTTACTTCCTCCTCTTCTACCTGCCTACAGTTATTAAATCCATGTAAAAATTTAATTTTTCATTAATTTCAGATGCTCTACAAAGGTCTTGAACTATCATCTTGCATGTACCGGTACGTGGTGTGTACCCTCACAGAAGAGAGATAGCTAATATCCTTTCGGCATAAGTCAGTAACTGCTGTGCAAAAGCTTCGCTTAAACTAAACTTACGGTTTTCAAATATGTGCCTGAAAGAGGGGCAATTTACATTCAGTCAAGAATTACATGGGCAGTGCTACTGGTACATACACTGCAACCCGACGAGTACGTGGTCACTAGAACAAATCTGAATGAAAACCAAGCCAAACCGTCCCCTCTCTTTCTGTTCTTCTCTCCACCACCCAAGTGAATATATTCCTTTTTTTGTGGAAGAACATACCAGCATTTCAGTATTTTTAGAGAAGTTGCTTTGCCCACATCTCTTCCTTTGTGCTCTTATCTGAATCTGTTGTCCCTAGTGTCACATTCTTTTCACTGGTATTGTCAGTCACAGCAGCCAATGCCACGAATGGGACCAGCTTTTAGTTGTCAATGGTATAATAAGCGCTGATCTGACAGCTTTAAAAAGAAGAATGAATGGATAAGAACGTAATGAGGCTTCAGAAATGAAACCAACCATCAGTAATATTAATCTTGTTTTCATAATGGACGCTATGTGAAACAGAAACGAGGTTTATTTTCTCTGGAGAGCCTTGATGAGTACCAGGATTCTTATTTACTAAATGCTTTTTTTTTTTTTAAATTAAAAGGGGAGAGGGAGTGCATGCTTGCTCTCATATCCCTTATTTATCATCTAATTTCCCAATTCATCCTCAGGCAAGCACATTTGGTAAATTAGGCCTCCATTTGAAAAAAAATGTTAATATTTTTTCTCTCTTTAAAAACCTTCAACACTGAAGCATATACTGAAAAGTTTTAAAATAAAACATCCCTCTTTTACCTACACACAAAGAAACTCTTAATTAAAATTTAGTGAATGACAAAAGAAAAAGCAATAACACAGTATCAAGGTATAGGCAGACAAGAAGGAAGCATTCACCCTGAGATATTTAATATTTTAATTGGTTATCTGGAAGAAATAAGAAATTGGATGTTATGAGTCTGATTCTAACCATATTAAAGTCAGTGGCAAAAAGCCTGGTGGGTTCAATGAGGCCAAGACAAAGCTCTAATTGAATTAGGAGCTGACTTCAGATAAAATACGTTACGTTCTTTCCCACTCTAGCAGAAATAAATAAGTTTTATTGAAACTTGTCACAGAGGCAGGTAATTGAGTATGTTTTGACCTGGATCAGAAGAAATAAGTACTCATGAGGAAAGTAACTTTGACCATGAATTCGTTGGCATGACAATGCTGGACACTGAGCTTTCCGATAAAAACTGACTGTCCTACTGAAGTGTCTAAAGCTTGGCCTGCCCTAAAACCTGAGGTGTCTAAACGCCTTGCTGATAAAGTAGATCTATTCAAACACAATAAATATTGAACCTTTCTCTGAAAACAAATAGGCAGAATTAGTCGAGGGAAAAAGGCACATCCCCTCATGTTTACAGTCCCCTCTGCCAGCCCGCACTTTGCTGTTAGTTTCCATAAGGTGTAAGTTCATGTAGGAAGGAGCTGCCCAAAGAAAACTTCAATCACTGTTACTGTATGCAAGATGATTTATCAGTTGCTACTGGAGAAAGAGCATCAATAATAGGCCAGGAAAAGACCTCAGTTTCCCTTTGACAGCAACACCCCTCACAATCTCATTCCTCCAGCTGCTAGTGGTTGCTGCCACCTCTTTGACCTTGGTCACCTGTGAGAGCGACTGAGGTGGGGGGGAGAGGGAGACTCAGCTACCGAAGGCGTATGTTGGGGAGTAGCCTCTCTTCTGTAGGGATTTTCTTCCAGCACTCCCAAGCAGCAGCTTACAAATTCTACCGGAATAGCAGAACTGAAACATGGAAAGACAGATGCAACGTCAGAGCCTCCCTTCAACTGGAAGGTTTCAGGTAGTGTTACCTAAAGCCGTGAATTCAAGTAACTTAACAGAAACAAGGAATTATTCTAAAACTGGAAGTGCAACACTGTAGCTGTTCTTGCGTAGTTCTCTGCTAAATTACTCTCATGAGAGTTATCCCTTTTCTGTTTAAAGACAACCATTCACTAGAACAAGAGGGAACGTGAAGGGAGAGTCCAACTCCTTGGCCCAGCAGTTAGAGGCCATTTGTTTCATGCAGAAGACTAAGCTTGTAACCTCCCAGATCAAATTCAGAAGGAGACACCAATTCTATTTCGTTAAAACTAATGCAGATGAACAATAACCTATTAATAAATTAAAAGAATATCAGATAGCTTGAATCTATCTCTCATATTCTTTTTGATGGCAGCAAAAGAAGTACTTTTACAGAGAAGGGACTTTATTTACAGTGTTTTCGTTAAGGAGTCCAACAAACCTCTAGAAGTTTTTCAGACAAGGCAGCTTCCGTCCTCACTCTCCCCAAAGTGGCACTGGCTTGAGGAAGTGTCAGGTACACATCATTCCCTTTGGCTCCTGCTGTATTTATTCCAGTAAGGGTCTAAACCATCGAAGATCTTCTTGAAGCAAGGTTCAATTTTGAGACTGACTTTGACTCTTTGACTAAGAGCTTTTAACATTCATTAAGAGTGACTGAAAGACATAAGAACCAATACCAAAACACTAATAAGGTAAGTACGGAGGGTCTTTAGTCATGATTTGGTAGAACAGATGTTTTCTAAGTATCATGACATTTTATCTACATCTTTTTTCCCCTCAGAATAAAACACTATGAGCATCTTCAGAAAGCAAACAGATAAATCTGTTTAATTTATGTTAATCATTAAAGCAATTGAAATACATTTTGTAATGCCAAGCATGAAATATTCTGGAAACGGATGAGAACCTTCCTTCGTATTTCTCTGTCCAACTTCTTTGTGCAATATCAGTCCAAATACTTGCAACATTAGCTTGGGCACATTCTCCGTTTTCAGCAATCTGATGACTGCTTATTGCTGTCTGGGGACACATAAGCTCTTGTGTTCATAATAAAGTATCCATGTACCAGGAAGATATGCATATTAAGTGATGGAAAGCATGCCATATTAGAAAATTGATTGCATATGTCAGCATATGCACCACATTTTTACAAATTAGTCTGTGTTTAACTCCACTATATACATGATTGGGGGGAGGGGAGGAATTAATGACTTTTGCTCAAAGTTGAGCTTCCTGCAAATTTTTAATCGAGAATGTATTTCCTGTTGAAAACAGCAAAGGCAAAATGCTGTAATATTCTCATATCATATTTATTTGTTTTAAGAATTTTATGAAACTTCAGTAATAAGCTTGAGGGAGGCTTGCATAAGCATCAACATTAAATGTTATGATCAAAAGCCTGTATCAGCACAGAACTCTCCCCAAAAAATACATCACCCAAGCAGTAGATGAAGAGATAAGCATTACTATTCTCATGAAAGAAAAAAGTCTGGATTATGCTTTTATTCTCCTTTTCTCCTTCACAATGCTTATTATCATTTTAGACATCAGCTTATGAAAAAGGAGAAATTCGAGCTCCTTGGAAATTACTCTACATTGTCTTTTCACTAAAAGGTCCTTTTCCAGGGTTCTGTGGATTGGGTGCTTGAATGTGACCTTATATTACGTCATTGCATTTTTCCCCTCCAAACAATGCGCTATGATTACAGTACTGGCTAGATGCCATAGTTACGCAATGTTTTGCAAGGCTCAACAGGAGTTCCATAGCATAGTCCCTGTTTCTAAATGATATATAAAATAAGTAGAGCAGGGGAAGGTGTTGGAACTGTCTAGTGAACAGCTTTTGAAAGGATTTAGGGATATAGAGGGTTCATAATTCTTAGAGCTAGATAAAGCAAACATAACTAAAATGTTAGCAGATAATGCTTGATCCACGTTGAAAAGCAAACACCATAAACTCAGTAGAGGATTTGCAATTTATACAAAAGGAACAGAAGTGGTTCCACTTCATGGTATGCTGTACATTAATTCTATACACAATTGTACAATGATTTATTTACTTACCACTGTTGGGGTTTGGGATGTGTTTTTTTGATTTGCAGCCTCATTTGCTTTCCACATTCTCTTCTATGTGCTTTGAAACTGAGAAGGATAAAGACTGTTTCCACATGGTGAAAATACAGTTATGGCATAAACCTAGCTAGTTGGAACTTTAGGTTTTTTTCCCCGTAACAGTAGAAGGATCCACGTAGCTACAGCACTTAGGTTGTTCCTCACATTGAGAAAATACATTCTCGATCTTCAAATGCAAAGATTTTTTTTCTTCTGACCCAGGTGGTTCTCATCACTGGCAAAAGTCAGCTCCAAACTGCGTAACAGTTCCTGAGAGGCTTGGAGAGCTTTAAAATATTAATAAATGTTGGGGTGGGGAGTACAAAAATTTAGATTTTCAGAGCTTTGTGCTCAAGCTAAATGTCATTTGAGCCATGGCGTTCAACAAGAAATACTTCAGACAGTTGGTTATCTACGAACATGTCTCAAGAACATTAAAGAAAATCCAAACAAAGTGATAGAATATATTTTAAATTAAATTAGCTACTCCATTATTTCTACTTTGGGTACTAAAATATAGAGACAGATACAGATGATACAGATATGTAGTTGAGGCTTAACTAGACCAAGTTCTCCATCACCCACTAACTTTTTTATTACCATCATAGCTGGAGGTGGGATTTGAAGTGCTGACAAAAATGACAACAGGTCTGTCATGAAGAGCATCACCTCTGAATAATCAGGACATTTAGTGCCATCAGCAACAGAGGGTGGTGATCCCACCCTCACAGACTGGAAGGCAAGATTCAAGAACTGGACAAGAGCCTCAGTAAGAAAATAAATTTCCTGGTAACTTCACTGGATATTGTCTCCTTGGTGTGTAGGAGCTTGAAACCATAAGCCGTATAGTAAGGAAACCAAAGGGAAATGTTGCGATTTACAGTATTTCAGAGTAGCACTTGCTAGGTTCAGAATCGTACACCGTACTTCTAAACACTTTCACTACCATTATCTACGTCTGTTTTCTCAAGCCATCAAAAAAGTTCCTAAATATTTCCTTTCTTTTCTCCATATACTCCAAACAGATGTGTGCTTAAAAATTTATGCTACGTAAAGTTTATTTCCCTGTTGAGATTTACATAAAAGTTTATGCCTGTTGAGATTTCTGTCTTTTGATCAAAGCCAGTTGAATAATAAAATTTCAGAGAACTAAAATAATGCAGAACTTCCAGAGTGCTTTCCTAATTTTATTTTTATGCAATTTGGATCTAATCATTTTCCAGCAGCACATTAAGAGATTCAGCTAAACTCTAATGACATAAAAGCTGTATATTATATATTAGCACAGTAAATATTTTTCCATTTGAGCCCCCACTAAGATAAGCTACTGAATTGCGAAAGAGATGTTAATCCAATAGACATATACAGTGTACAACACTTGCATTACAAGAGGGGGTGGAGTAAAACTAAGAATTCTAGCTGAATTTAAGTAGAAGAACGAGAGCTGAAAACCTTAGCATATATAATAACAATGTCACATTATCTTTGCTCCCTTCCACTGTGAACTGAAAGTTTTCCATGTCAATATCACTCTCTTTCAATCACCAATGTGATGGTGATATTAACAAATGGAGATGCTGTATTAATATTCTTTCTAATAATTTGAGATTTAAGTTATTATTAGCTAACTAGTGCTCAATATTTGCCTAGATTGGAGTAGACTTTCCACCAGCACACCAGAAGTTAACAAGACCCTTTGTGTTACTCTCAAATTACAGCACAAGTCTCTGGGCCTGGACCTGTGCCGTGAAACTTAGACAACAGTTGAAGAAATTCCTCCTGCAGGCAAAGCTGTTTCATCACTAAAGAGGTGCCAGATACACTCAGAATATCAAACAAAACCACCTCTTGGCTTTTTT
>VZTO01024845.1:0-14425 GCA_013400615.1 Syrrhaptes paradoxus
AAAAATAAAAAATAAATTTCAAAAATAGTGGTAACCTCACTCTAAGATGTGAATCTTTAAATACTTTGAGAAAATGCTGAATAGAGTCTGTCAATATGGAGAATAAGAACAATTTCTCTTGTGTGCTATCTTGAAAATACAAATCAGGCACTCAAAGCTTTGCCTAAATTTGAAATTTGAATTATTTCCTCCTCTGATGTCCAAATTTACATCCAACTGGTTACCCATAGTAGACAAACCTTACTCTAAAAATAGAGAACTGCTTTTGTTAGAAACTAGAGACTGCATTTTCCATTCTGTTTGTTTCTGTTTAGCAGTTCAATTTTAAACAACATTCAACTATAATTTTAATAATAGCAGCCCCCCCCCCCAAAACTGTATCGACAGAATCTGCATGTCTCCCAGAAGGAGACGTGAGAGAGATGTCGGGCTCTGCCAAGCAGTTAAGCAGAAGCTGTCAGCTTTTCCAGTGGTGTGCAACTTCTGTGTAGCCTCAGATATCATTGTCAGAGCAGATACAGTAACACTCGTAAATCTGACTTCTGAGTGCCTATTGAAATGAAGTGCTATGCAAGGATGAAGATATCCTCACCTTTGTGTTCTTACTCGCAAAGTAAACTTCCTTGGGCAAACCTGGCTAATTGTGGTATTGTGTAAATTATGTCTACATTCACTAGTACTTATGTTAAGACAAGTGTCACCATGCCATGCATGAGATTTGACTCTGGGTCTAAATTAATTGTCAATTCAGGGTAAATTCTGCTTTGGGCAATTTCAATATAAAAGATGAAATTTGTAAAAGTTTGGAGTCTGTTAATGAGAGTTACAAATCTGTGTAGAAACCCCAATTTATAGGACTTCCTCATGGTATATGCTTCTAATTACTAGGCCTTTAAAGTTCATTCCTACCTCCAACAGCCAATTAGAGGTTGTCCAGATGTCTATAAGAAATCAAGAATTCGTAAGTGGTACAGCCAATGCTATTGTCTGTCCCATTTCCAAGCTAATAAACAGTCTCCAGTTCTAGAAATCTCTTGTCTCTTGGGGGCTGACTGAATAGTGTGACGTTTTTCAAAGATTCCACCCATCTCCCACAAGTTTGAGACAGAGATGTTTGCCTCTTACTGATCTTTTGATATTGAGATAAAATATATACATTTGTATAAACTTGGCCCACTTTAAAAGTTATTTTCATATTTACTTAACAGTATTCCTGTCTCCCAGTTAGTCTGAAGTTTGTTTCTTGAACATTATTTTGAATTGCTAAATATAATTCAACATACTTTATTATTTTAAATAATGCATTACTGAAATATTAGTACTACCAAGTGATTTTATTTCTCTTTCCCAGTAAAACTGACAGTATTAAACTGTATTATTGTGAATATTTGTGAAGGTTGTTCCTCTCAAAGTACAGTACATTTTAGTGCAGAAAGTGGGAGGAACAACTTACAATTGCTATGAAATCCACTTTTGTATCAGTTACGTCACTGTTTATCATGGTCTTTGGTGTATACCCCTGTTTAATGCTGGAGCTTAAGAAGGGCAAATTTGCATGACCCAGTTAGAACTGGATCTTAGAGCAAGTTTATCTTCTGTTATCTATGCTCTTCTGTTGCACATAAAAATGAAATGTGCTATGACATACTACTGTGCATAATGCATGAATCTTCTCATTATGTTAAATTTACAGTGATTAAAGTGGTCTTAATTAGCTTAGCACATACAAAGAGGCTAGCAGTGAATTAGATTCCATTTTTCTATCACATAAGGTGTCCCTGTTGTGTTTCTCTTATTCATGTTAAACCCTTCAAAGATTCCTTCTCTGAGCCACAAGCTGTGATGTGAGATTATTAAAGGGGCTTCACTTGATCCTGGTTTCTAGTCTTTGGGGAAAAAAAGAACAGCCACTGGATCAAAGAGAGGTGTTAAACCTTAATAGGTTCTGGCAGAAAGATCTATAGTGAAGTGGAGATGAGCTATACTGATATTGATAGGACATGCAGTTGTTTCAATAATCTATTTAGGATAGCTCCCGTTAAAGCAACATATAGCTGGGTCTTGCATAATCAAGTTTTCTTCTAGTCTCAAAGTTTATGTACTTAACTTCATAGCACTGTGGTAGTGGAGTTAGAACTGACCAGAACAGTAAGTAAATTAGACAAAAGGAAAAAGAAAAAGTCAGTGCTGCCAAAAATGTGCCACTGAACCATAACCTTTTCCTTTTACATTTGAAGAGGGTTAGTATGCATATACTTCATGCAACAGCCTACAAATGCTGCAGACTGTAACACTGGAAATACTGCATGACATAGTCTTCAAACTGTGATTCGTCCTGCTTTCTTTAGAGCTTCACAGGCATGATTTGACCTCTGTGTACTCATTTCTGAGTCTTATTTCATCAGCTCCAATCCACTGAAGTATTTCCCACACTACTTATGATTGCGGATGCAATTAGGAAAAGACACAATCGATGTCAGACACATTTTTTATGCATATTGCTGTGATTTTTGGCTGTTTACATATGGTATCTTTAATAATTAACAGACTTGCACACAATATCATGGACTCCAAATAATTTAGATAAAGTGAACAATGAAAAGTAAATCATAGTTATTCAATCACTACAAAATGTAATTTTTCAACCAACAGCTTTGGGCCTAAAACCACACTAAATATGTGATGGTTATTTTGCTTGTGTGCACATATAATTACTGTGTTTTGTGCATGGTTTTGCTAATTGCACACACACAGCATAAACAAGTACAGTTGCATAGGAGAGTTCCAAAACTATGGTCCTACCTTAAAAAAAAAAAAGACTAAAAAAAAGGCAAGCTATTAACTTCAGTAAATGAACATTTCAAGTCATGTAGTTGTAATCCAGCAAGTTACTGCTGTTTATTTCGTTGCCCAACCATTTTCTTAAATTTTCAGTTTGACCTACTAGTATCCTTGTTTTGAATCTGGTAGGTTCAAAGCCCCGAAACAGTATTTTTGTCCTATAAGGAAAGAGAAAGTGTGGTTGGCATTTAATTTATATTAGTCCTTGTGCGTGCAATAGCTCTGTACTTACCAACTGTATAAAATGCCACTGTATCCTTTGGCATGATCATTACTCTCTGGTAATAATGTTTATTAGATGCAGCCTTTCAGTGTATCTAGCATCTTCTACCTAAAACATAGAAATCACTATTAGTAACTAGTGCCCCAGTTCAACCAGCTAATTAAGGCCTTACCAAAACCTAATAGCAAAACTAATCAAATTCAGTGCAAATGTGCAGCTAGGAATGGGTTTCAGTAGTGAGCTGGCTGAATCCTAAGGCAGTTAAGGTATCAGTGCAAAACAATAACCATTTAGCAGAACGAAAACTGAGACTTAATGAAGTTAAGTGATTTCCTTGAGGCTGTACATTAAAGTCAGTAGTTTACAAGTCAACCAGGAACACTGGCTTTTAAAACATTGCACTGTCTACTAGGCCACCAGAGTATAGAAATATCACTTCTAGGAACAACAGGTTTTGGATTAAATATAGCTCAACTAACACTGAAAATTGGTTGGAAAATGGCAGATGTGAACGGATATGCTCTTTGTGCCTTTGCTCTAATGCTAAGCAATATTCTACATTTCTTGTAACTTAGTGGCATAGAAAATTCCCCAAATATCTTCAAATGCTTTGGGAACTGTATACTCAAGAACTCATAGAAAAATGTAGGTGGTCTTGTTTTCATGGCCCGTATTGTATATTATTGAGTCACATACAGAATAATACCCTGCCAAATGGTGATCCCATAGCCCAAAATAATCTCTGTAGAGCAGATGGGAGTTTGACAGGGGAAGAGACAAGCTGACAGCTTTTCCTTAAATACAAGTCATACAGTGTGCTTCTAGTGCCAAGCTGGATTTGACATTTAATTTAAAAAGTACCTCAGAAAAAAAAAAANGGCATCTTCCCCAGAAAATACGTTGGTTCTCCTCTGACGCTTTTTCTATTTGTGGTTGCATTTGTACACGGAGAACCTGAAGATGACGAGTCTGATGGCTGTATGAAAAAGGAACATGATTAAATTAGGAAGTTAGAATTGTTTCCTTTGCAGTTAGGCCAGGATTATTATAATAACTTGCAGATTTTATGCTGTTTTCAGAGGGTTCAAATTCAGTGTCAAAAAAAATGATGGCAGGGGAGCAGGGGGTGGGGGGAAGGGGGAAGCAGCATAACACCAGTTNCCCTCCACAACCCCCCGAAAACAAACTAACACATACAGCTACAGAATCAATTTGGTCTTATTTAAACCTGAAACCTTGGTGCCCAGAAGGCGTATCTCTTGGGGGGGTGCGGGAATCTCTGAGGTACCATGGGGAATATAGACAGCATTAAAAATGTGTTTTGACTGATCTCTGATACCAAACTTGCCTTGAGGGTATAGTGATGCTTAGTAAGCAAAAGGAATTACTATAAATACTCAGCCCCAGCTGCTATAATTAGAATATAATATGGATGGTATATATCCTGATAGGTTTCAGTACAGTAGCTCTGTCATTTTTTGTGCTTTTGTGAAGTCAAGAATATTGATGATACAAAAAACCTTAGAACTTTTGCAGAAAATACTTGTGACAGAGGATGTTTCTGTGCTTCGGTTAACTTTTCAGGATCACCCCCATTATACAAACGAACGTAGCCATAGCTGGCTCTGGTATCCTTTTGATTCCCTACAGATTTTTAGGGTATGTTCTGGAGCCTTTTCTGTCCATGACGTCCAAGTTGTGGTGCTCTCAACTTTCTCTTGTTGCTGTGCTCTTCCTCAGCAGCAGCAGCAGCAATTACTGGCACTCAGTACCTTCCTGAAAACTTCTCCCATGTAAAGGGGAGAAAGAAACACTGGAACTGGTGTTAAAAAAGGTATGAGATTGTGAAGGGTTCCAGGNACACCAGTTCCTTGATGTTTCTGTGTGACTTGGCACATAAATACATTATTAATTTTATTATTTAAATTTGTACATCATACCTACTGCTCTAAAAAGGGAGTGAAGATAGGTCATTTCCCAAAGGGTTTTTCAATGTAAGTGACAGATGCAGAGATTACAAGACAGACTAGCAAGCTGTAACTTGGAGAGGTTTTGTTGTTAATTTTTGAAGTAATTCTATGCAACCTCCTCACTATATCAGGTTTAACAAAAGTTATGTAAGGAAATTATTTATCACTACAGTGATAATGTAATCTAGTAAAAGCCAACACTAATTGCTTCATTCTGTGTACAAATGTAAAAGCAACAGTTATTGCCCTTTTGTAAAGAGATTTAACTTGGAGTGAGATTTTTCTAAGGGGGTAAAGTGTGTGCCTTGAGATGTGCTAAGCAAGTTACATGTTATTTCATAATGCTCCTAGAATTTTCTGACTGACATTTTTTGTGACTTTTGAAAACCTCAGTATCTGTTTATTGGCACTTTTAGACGTACGAGGTTTTTTTCATATTTTGTCTGTGTGAAGCTTACTGTAACTCAGGGATACATTCAGTGTGTGAATGTCCAAGAGTTGCTGCTGGCTTGGAAAGTTCAGCCCTCGGGCATCTCTGAGCAAGAAGTAGGTGTTCCTATAGCTGGAGCTTAGCAGGATTTGCAAGAGAGATCACTGAATATACCGCAGGGCAAGAACAGGCTCTTTAAGAAGCACAGGCTCTGCCCAGAGCAAAAGTGATTGTCTTGCCATTGATGGAAAGGCAAACTGCTCGGAGCACTGACTGATCCCAACATACAAGTGGTGGACAGATGATCAGTCCCAGTGTTTTCATACCTCCTCCCCTGCTAGCTGTGTTTTAAGACTCGTCTCTCCTGATTTTCTGTTCAGGGAAAAGTCACAGGTGCCTGCCTATGGAAGCATTTGCATCTGCAGTCCTGCAGTGAGCAGAGATGATTTCTCTTAGGTCTGGGTGTGGTAACTTTGCCCCAGAGGTGTGGGATTTCAGAGCTGCTCTGGCTTAAGCACTTCCTCGTTTTCATTCATTATTTATTTCCTTATTCCTCTAATAAGGAAGGAATGTTATGGAGGACATTTTCCTGACTTATCCAACTCTTTGCTCAGATTTAGGTTTTTTTTCTCATTTCATTACATTGTGAATTTAATCCCTGTGGAATTTTAATCATTTTAACTACAGCAGGAAGAGCTTTTTGATTCTCTCTTTAATAGCCAAGTAAAGGATAGAGTGTTTACTATTCATCCAATGATTTGATGTGAGTTACAATAGTGTATAATGTTACTAAAATATGATAAAGTTATATGGAAGCATTCTTTATTTATTGGTGTAGGTTTTGAGACACTGTGAATATGTTACTGGATGTTTGGAAAACCGGAGTATCGCAGCCTGTACCTAAGTATGTATATAGGCAATAATGGCTTTGGAGGGAAACAATATTCTTGGAAATTTAAAATTGCATCAAGTGAATTAGTAGGTCTTTTCTATGAAGTAATTCTTGCATGGTAGTGTTCATTGATTCCTCTTACGATGGCAGCAGTGATTGAATCAGTGTTGATCTATACCAAGAGCAGCTCATTGGACTAGATGACCATATATCACAGCAAGATGTTACCAGGATGGAAATTCCTACAACCAGAAAACACAGCTTTATTGTATTTTGTTCTAATGGTTGTATTTCAGTGAATTATTTCAAATATCTTCCTTTTATCTCAGGTTGTATGAGATTTTAATTGGTAGCTTTATTCTTAAAGCATTGAGAAGTTTTTTAATCTATATGAAACCACAGCAAGGAGGAGTTACAAAGGACCTTGAAAATTCATATCAAAGACAGCAAGTCATTATCACTAAAAATGAAAATGAAAAGCAATACTGAAGTCATAAATAACATTGGGACTGTCCTAAAATTCAGGAATAACCTCTTTCTTTCTACGCATGCTGTAAAGAATTGAAATTATACAGTTCAGAGCATTTCTCTTATCTGAGCAGTAGGTAGAAAAAGTACATCTTCCAAAAACCAAATGGTGCTTGGATAATTGACAGCATTAGTGCAACCTTATGTAAATAGAAGATGAAAGGTGAGAAGAAGGAAGCAAAGTCATAAAAATTCTGGTATTCATCACTTCTCCTTGAGTTCCTGGAGGCATAACACTCATAAAACATTACAGACACTGAGAGATGTAATGAACACACATACAGCAACATGAAGAGATGACATTTGCATTAAAGGGGGCTTTATCTGTTGCATAATTGCATCTCAAGTAATGTAGAAAGCTGAACACAAGAGCTGCCAACCTAATTCACGAAATCTGAGGGAGGTTATACTGCAGGAACCTGATAATCATGCTTTAGTCATGCTTTAATGGTGCCAGGACACGGGTATGGTGGCAGCAGCCAATGAGAGAACTTGCAGCCCAGGGAGCCTGGCTTACAGTAGATTCTGGAGCTGTTCCTCATTGAAAAGGAAGAGAAAAAGAGTAGTAGGTATGATTTACTCATTTCAAAAGAGACAAATTAATCACTGTCTTCAAGACAGTAGCATAACAATAATTGTTTATTAACCAGCTAGTTTAAGATCACAGTTGCAAATCGGAGAACACATCATTATTTTTTGTATGGCAGTATGATCTGTGTAGTGAAGAGCTGAAGAAGTTCTGTTTCACAATAATGCTGAAAGCAAGCCTCCTGATTTTTCTGTTCTGGAAGAATACAGTTCTTGTTTGTACTTACAGTTGACATCAGTGATTGTGGACATGAGCAAACTGTAGCGGTAACCCGTAAATATGAGGCTATGCAGCTGGCTACATTGAATAATGTGCAGAAACCAGTTACTACATGTGGTTCTGCTTGTCTGACAGAAAACTGCAGGAAGCCTATGATATGAAATCATTTTTCTTATTGCAGAGCCTATAGAAGCTGTGGCATATGCTGAAGAACAGTGCCCATTCTGTGCGCGCAAACCAAGCACTCAAATATTAGTTCTTAGCAAATTATTAATTACCTTATGTCTGTAGCTGCAGCTGACCCAGAGCATAGCAGCAAATAGTCTCCCTCGTGTGAAGGGCCACGCTTGTGCTCTGTGTGTCTCCATGTCTTCTGAGGGCTGCCTTCAAACCACAGGTTGTGTTCAGGTTGGCAGTCTTGCAATTTCAAAAATCTTAATGTTTTATACATTACTTTAGTATTTATCAGACCTTTTTCTAAAGCATGGAGTTTCAAGTAGAGATTGTTCTACTAACAGTAGTGAAGTGGTGATTTTTTTTTTAAAGATTCTGAACACTGTGCTTGGTAAAACTCCCTTCTATCTTACGTGAATCTGGGGTTCAATCCATTCATTGTGCTAACACCGATTTATTTTGCAAAGTATTGCTGGTGTCTGTGACTTACAATTTTTTTCAGTATCCACTTGTTCATATATCAGTGTAGTTGAAGCTTACATGTGGACAGAAACGCAGCTTTCTGTGCCAACGAGCATCTGTGATGGGGGAATGAAGGAACTTCCCTTGTGCCTGACGGAGCCCTTCGGGTGCGCTCTGTGCCGTGAGATGGCAGCAGGGAGCAGCAGCTGCCCGCTCACCGCTGCTGACAGGCGCTGGTGCAGGTTTCACCGAAAGCTGCGGGAAAGTTCCCTGACATTCCTTCCCGGCACCTTGAAATGGGAAGTATTTGGAAGACATATTGAGCTAATATCCAGGAAGCTTGTTAAGCATTGTCACCTGAACCATATTCTCCAACTGAAAGTAGAAACTGTATGAGTGTAAACTGTGCAAAGAATCCAGGTGCTACAGTTCTAATGTTAATATATGAAAGTGCAATACTGACCATTGGAAGAAATTAAGAAAACAGCAAATGGAAAACAGTAACTTTGTAGCAGACTTCATCTGTCTACAGACATTGTAAGCTGGATTTCTAGTGTATTGCCTCCTGTCTAAAAAAAAAAAAAAAAAAAAAAAAAAAAAAAAAATAAGGTCTTTNACAGTCTTTTCTGTCGAAAACTGATTGGTTCTTCTTCTAAGCTACTTTAGATGGACACTTTATTTTTTTCTTTGCCCTCCCACTGTCATATAACCAGTGTTAAGGTTAGTTAAGTAACCTGTGTCCTGTTGAGTTTTTTACAGATAGTTATGACCACTAGTCAATTTTCTCTTAAGTCACCCTTAGCAATATTTATTTTGTACAGCAATATTTGAAAAGTAATGTCCTAGTTTCAGCTGGGACGGAGTTAACTGTCTTCACAGTAGCCAGTGTGAGGCTGTGTTTGGACTTGTGCTGAGAAGAAGGCTGATCACACACTGATGTTTATAGTTGCTGCCAGGATAGCCAAGGACTTTTCAGCTTCTCTGTTGTGACAGAGTCTGCAGGGGCAGGAGAAGCTGGGAGGGAGCACAGCCCCAATCACTAGCCTGGGATTTGACCTTAGGTTTAGGATTGAAACCCAAATTGGTCAATGGTATGTTCCATATCATGCATGTCATGCCCTACAGTATATAGATGAGGATCTGTCCAGAAGTACTCACTCTTGCTCCGGGCTGTCTCCCTCTGGGTCACCCCTCTCCCAGGCCTGGGGCATTCGGGCTCTTATCTCTGTTCCAGGATTGCAGTTTCAGGTCCTTCCCTGCATCAGCTGACATGGTTCTCCTTTGGCTGCTGTAACTTGTTCAGCAAGTGCCACTTCTTATTCATAGTTTGGACAAGTGATGGGTAGGGCAACCTAAACTTCAAAGTTCTGGTCTGTGTCTTCAAGATCCCAGCACTTCAATGGCTAAATACTGAACTTCATTATTTTTGTCCATAACGTACTGCTGAGTTGGTAATGTGTTTCCAATTTTTTCGTGGTGTCCTTCATTCTTTCATCAAAATAATTTTTGTTTTGCTTGTGGGACTTAGTGTAGGTATACTTACTTATTCCTGACTTCATGTCATTTCTTGTAAACTAAAATTATAGAGGGAGCAGCCCTGAATCTGTAATGATAAGCAAAATAATTATGAGGTATGACACCAGCAAGTCCAGATTTTTTCCAGATATTGTACTACTTAGTTATTCAGACTGAGAAGAGAAAGTTTTGCATGTTGCCTAAGGCAGCCCACAGAGCGAGTGTGTGATGTAACCCATCCGTGAGAGCCAACAGCTCTCAATTCTGTAGCTTTGCCTAATTATTCAATCTGTGTCATTGTGAGTAGACTATTTCTGTTGAAGTGAGAGAAAATTGGCTTTCGGGGTAGAATTTCTGTTGGTTTCATAGGGAGCTGCGTGACTAAACACTAATTGAGGCTCTGAGGCTTAGTGCTCATTTCCCAACAATCTCCTCTTGAAACTTCAGCTTTGGAATGTAAAGCTTCTGTCCTGATTTAAAAAGCTTATCTGCATTTGTAAAACAGAAAAGTATGTTGTTGTTGTTGGGTTTTTTTACATTCAAATTAATACTTTACATATTTTGGCCACATCATAATTTTCTGTGTACAGGCTTGTGCTCTCACTAGAAAACTAATATTTGATAGAAGCTCCATGTTTCTATCCAAACCCCTGCCAGGAAAGGTTTCAGTTTTGACTGAGGAAGGGGAGGCAGACTGTCCCTGAAATGCTGCAAACAACAACCACAGTGCTAGGTGAAAAAACAAATCTGATGGGTTACTCCAAGCTCTGGGCTAGTAAATTCAGTCTTAATGTTACACAACGGAGCTACCTCAAAGCCTGCTCAGAGAAGGTCTGCAGTTTAGATGTACCCACATTACAGGATTAGTGGCTTTCTCTTTGCCACATCAGGAGCAAAACATTGACAACAGAAGTCTCTACGCATGATCCAGGAACTTTCTCAAAAGATGTCATCCTGTTACAAAGTTCAAAGCGGCAGCAATGAAAACAAAGCATAGGCAGGTTTAGATCTTGATACTTAAGTCCATTTGCAGTTTTACTAGCAGTTATCATCTGTTTTAAGAGACAGTATTACTAATTCATCATCTTAAATAACAAGATTTTTTTTTAAATATTAAAGTGGTTGAAATTGTTGGGCTGAAGGAACTGGAAGTTCTCTGTGCTTTGGCTTTGAAGTTGTGGCATTGGAAGAGTCAGGAAGGAGAGGTCATTGTGAAACTATATAGCTACTGGAAAACACGTCTTTTGATTTCTTGTTGATGTACATCTGTCCATACCATTCCTTGATAGTGGTAGAGCTAAAGTTCGTAGCAAAATACATTTCTGGGATGATTTAATGAATGTTGTCTGAGTCATAAATTATACAAAGAAGTATTTTCATTAGCCTAGTATTCCCTTGGGTTGAATGTATTTCTCAAATTATTTTTTTAAGGTATTGAGGAAGAGAGTATAAGGGGGAAAGGGAGTATTGATTGTGTTCTGAAAAGGAAGAGAAATTGATTTATTTTTTCTTTATGAAATGAGGGTATACCATTTTGTAGAGCAAAACCTGCTGAACTAGGTTTATTTTTATTGTGTATTTATCTTCTGATTTTTTTAAAAACTTCTTCAAAAAATGTCAGTTTATCAAATTCAATTACGCAACCTTCAGACTTAGTAAAACCTTACACTTTTCTACTTCCCACATGCTTTCTATATTTGAAAAGAGCCTTTTCTGCAGTAACTAGCCTTGACAGAGATAATTGGGAAAGCAGTTTGCTTTCTTCCTACCTACCTAATTTATGTTTTTTTACTTTCTAAACTTGATCCTCACTCTAAGGTAGAACACCTCAATTGTAAGAATATTTTACTGGTCATAAGGGTTTCCTGCATGAGCAATTGCTTAGGAGTGGTTGAGTCTAGGCTGTGCAGATCATTACAATCCTAATGCCAGCTTGGTTTTAATGGCTCATTTTAAGATGTTCTAACAGCAATAATAAATAATGAAGAGGAGTCTCAACAGATACTGTTTTAATTCCTAAGGTTTTTATGTAGCTATTTTATTCTTCAGTGTTTATAGTTGTTTTAGTCAATTTATCTCACAACATGAGTCTGTTCTCTGTTCTTCATTTTAACTTGTGTGCTAACTTTGGATACTGTGACGTATAGAATATGTGAAGTGGATGGTATTGTGTGAAGCACAATAGCGTGACTAATTACAACACAGGGTGGCACATACTGGAGGTGTTTGAACAGGTTTGAGGGTTTGCATCTTTTATGCTTTGTTTCAAATGTGATTGCGCTTTGTGAAAGGATTCAATCTAGGACGTCTGCATGTTGCTGATTCTCTGTAAAGAACGTTTTTCCAGCATAATCATAGAATTACTAAGGTTGGAAAAGACCTCAAGGATCATCAAGTCCATAATGTCAGTCACAAAAAAAGGTTTCAGTTTGTTTCCTTTTGTTTTGTTCCCAGAAGAGATTTCTCTGTATCTAATTCATATTTTTATATGTGTATGTGTAAGTATAGATGTTGCCACATAAAGTCTTATTTTTCCCTTCAGAAAGAGCCATTTCTGTCAATAGGGCTGTAATATTGTATGTGGTGTAAATATTGTCTATTCATGTTATTTTAAAAAGCTCCTTGAGAAACTATTGCTGCGGATTTTGTAGGGCCTTCCCATTTTTTTCTGTATTCAAAATCAACCTTATTTTATTTTTCATATGCTACTACTTGTAAGTATACTTGGAGCGGCATACTTCAACATGTTACCTCATAGAGTATTTGGAGAAATGTGTGGTCCTATTGAAGTGTATTAACCCTTTGCTTCTCAGAAGGTTAAGTTTACAACTCTAGGATGGCAAAAGGAGCCTGTGTCATGTCACAATTTGCAACTGGTTGTATTTTATACAGTAACTGTTTACAGTAAAATGAACTGTCGGTTTCTAGCAGCAGGGTCTAGAGCTCAGATTTCCTGAGAGGATACCTGCTCTAAACACTGTGCAGAAAAGTCATGGTCACCTGTGTTCTCACTCTGTTTCAATTAATTATTTCTTTAAAGAAGAGAGAACTCAGAGCTTACTTCCAGCAGCAGTGTGGGCAGTGTCTCCCCAAAGCCAAGACAATTTATAGTTGGGTGTATGGAGCACTCAGTTAAGACATCTTAGTTTGAATCCTTTCAGATTAAAGGAAACAGTGAACATGGCTTTTCTCTGTCCCAGACAGGTGCTTTATCCACTTGAGCTACTGTGTGAAAAGGGAGTGCTCAGGGGCTGTGTTTTGTGTGTAAATGTGTGTTCTGCATATTTGAAGGGCATCTGTTTGATTGGACCTAGAGTGAGACAGGCAAGTAGGCGTCTAGTTTGATGGTCCTGAGAAGGTGTAGCCATAAAATAGCTATCAGGCTGCTCAAGTCCATGAAGATAGAATCAGCTCTAGGGATGGCATAGAAATTATAAATTTAGTTACACAGGGAAAACCAAGATATTGCTAAAAACACTCACATGTCCAGGATTGGTGGTGGTTGGAGATTTACCTGCTGGCATATTGATGCCTTATTCTACTTTTGTATGTCTACATTTTGGATTTTCAAAGTATGTTAGTCATTTTTCCACTGGTATAAGTTCAGAAATATTTTTGAAGTGAGAACACTTCCGGTGTTTCTCAAAATAATTGAAAGTAAAATTAACAAGTGATTCTCTGGCAAGGGATCCTAGTGTCTCTATGGATTATTTTCCAAGATCAAGACCAACATTTATAATCAGATAATACCATCTTTCTCTGTAGGATGCAGTTCTATGAAGTGATAAACAAGCTCTGCTTTGCCAGTAGCGACCTGAGCACTTTGAACATCCTACATGAAGTATGTCAAGATTCACTTCCAGCTTTGATATTATCTAGTATTTTAGGATCCCATTTTTCCTCCTGGTTGTTCTGAGAAGGGCAGAGAGTGTGCAGGGTAGGACATACCCATGGGATGAAATTGCTGTTCTGAGTCAGGATCTACACAGCATTTGACCAGGCCACCTAAGGAGCAGCACCTGGTACACTTGGGCTCCAATTCACAGATGTTAAATCATGGCACAAGTCTGCCTATAATGTGGGATGAATATTAGGTTCCCATCTATTTCATTATATAGTGTTTCATGGAACGTACCTCCCACTTTTTAGTCAATATGGTCCTTTTGTAGCCAAAAGCAAGTTCACCCTGTTTCTCATTAAATTTTAGATGCTTCATCTTTCAACCTTTCTTTTACTGAAAGAGCATATCAAGGGTTTTCTTGTTTGTTTCGTTTTCTTTAAAAAAAATACAACTTTCAAATATGGAGGAAAGTGAAAGAGCTAACTAGTACTGTAAAATTTCTGCTCAGATTGTAAATTTATTTTGAATTTAGCACGCGATAGATAGGGAACAATAGCTCAAAGAGGCATGGAAAAATATATTACAGGCAGAGTCTTACTGTTTTCATTTTTCATTAAATCTAAAACATCCACTTCATTTTTAATAAATTATATATAAAAATATGCTATATTCAATTACACTCTTAAACTTCAGGCTAATGAAAATCTAACTTTCTGTTAGTGTTAACAGGATTGTTCTATG
>VZTO01024847.1:1051-19342 GCA_013400615.1 Syrrhaptes paradoxus
CCCCCCCAACCAAACAAACCCTTGTAGGTCAATGCAAATCAGTAAAATGAAGCTGTATAATTACTGGAAGAAAGCATTCCTCCATTAGGCATCTGCAAGCAGAACTATTTCTTCACTGCTCGATGTGTTAATTACAACCAGATAGGATATGCCACAGAAAATTAACAGTCTTGCAAAGACATCAGAGGTAAACACACAAAACAGGAGCTGCTTAGGGGTCAGGAGAGCAAGTCAATTTTGAAGAAAGATAAAAGAACTGTCATGTATATGATTGCTTATGAAAGAGAAGAGGGCAATCCTGCCTTGTTATCATCAGTTAATTAGGCACTACAGTCAGGCATGCACACACCGCAACATTTGCCATGGTAATCAAATGTATTATTCAAATGTGAAACAAAACAAAAGCAACTGCAACTCTGACAGGAAAGAACACAATCTGCCCACACAAAGGTGCTGAATTAACTTTACGCAAGAGTTAAAAGGAAACTCAGGAATATGTTCTATTAACTTTCTCAGTCAGCACTGCCATTTAGCTCAGACTACAATTCCACTTCTAAAGAAAATACTCTTTCCGAAGATACACATGCAAGGTGATGACCTTTGCAAGCAAAGACGAGGGTAATGAAAAGCAATTGATAGTGCAGGAGGATCCTGTTATGTCTTTAATATAAATATGAAAGTGAGACAAACAAATGCACTCTTGACAAAGCATACTATCTCACGAGTCAAAAAANCACTTTCCCTCTCCTGAGCTATAACTGTGAGCAAAAATAAAACCAGTAACTGCTCTGCAAATGATGTGATGACACTACGTGATAACTACCCTTTCCATCTCACTAAGGCTTGTACCACGGTACTGTACAAGTCTTTTTTCAGTTTATACAAAATGGATGCTTTTGGTCTAATTTTTATTATTCAACTGGATAGAAGACATCCAATACTAAGTCCAGTAACAAAATTAGGATGAGACAGGGAATGACAGCAAGCTAATAGTTTCCCATTTCTTAATTTTAAACTTTCAGACAACATAATTTTCAGATTATGTGTTTCCTTTACACAAGTAAACATCAGCAAGAAAAATCTCACTGGACTTCCTTCAGTGTAGCCAAGCTGTATCTGCCTACAGTGGTGACTCTTCGCAGTACATGCATGTTGCCTGCCATGACCAAGGACAGGCAGAGCAGGGCATTCAAGCTTGTAGAAAGTCTGGGAGAACTGGGAGAAATGAACGCCAACTACTTAATATTGTTCCTTGTCTCAACCAGTAAGATGGTGAAGGACCTGGAGAACAGCAGATGCAGTTGGACATAAGAACCCTAATGTTCCTTCTCCCTGTGCACAGGAGGCTCTGAACTACCATCGTGTGTTGCTTTTTAAAAGGCTCCCTGTTCATCCAAGACAAATGTGACAAAATAACATCTGAAGTTGTGATGATTTCCCAGTACTTTATAATCCCCTACCTCCTCCCCTTTCTTGTAGCATGGAAGCAAACCATCAAGGACAGGGACTCTCAGACCAGCACAATCACCACTGACTCTGATCTGTCAAGTCACAGTCTGATAAACCTGAACTAAAAAGCCGGCAGCAGGCTGTCTTCTGTTGGATGGAGAATTCCCTCTAGCTCGAGACCTACTTCTGCAAGAGTAGAATATAATTTATAATTTCTTATGCCCATGTTGCAGAATCTCCTTTGCAGTTCTTGAGACATTTTTCAACTTCATATTCTCACGTGATAACTATGTCTTTCTCATATTTTGCCAAAAAAACATTCAAAATACAATAAAGAAAAACATATTTTCTGAGTTTGCAGGTACTGACCAACTTCAATGATTAAATTATACTACAAATATCAGTAAAAAGAAGTAACGAAAATACAAAATTATGTGGCAGAGCATTATCTACTATGCTATTATTTTGAAGACAGCTGCCATCAAAAGATATATATCCAGAGTGAAAATCAGTGCAAGCACAACATATCTAACTAATCTGGTTTGGTTTTTTTTCTTTAAGTCTCCCTTTTCCAATCCCTCCTTTTCCTGCACAGTATTCTCAATGTTTGACCTCCTCAATCAAATACTAGAGGAGAAAATAACACGATACACAAGTCTCTCTTCTGATCAGATTAGTCTAACATGGATCAATATGAAACCTCAGTGAGCCTGCAATCTCAGAGTCTTCAGTGTCCAAGTATACAGTAATCTATGAGAAAGAAGTAATATCTGTTTCTTTGGCACGGAGATTTTCTTTTAGTCAGTCTGTCACTTCCCATTTCAGTTAACAAAATGTTGAATGCAGCTCATCCTTGGACAAATATTACAGCTCTATAGAGCACAAAATGGGAGGAATTGTTTCAGAGTAATGATTTAATACAAAAACAGATCTGCAAGAAATTCCACAAACTTCAGAAGACACAGAAACATAAATATTAAAATATAACACTATATATAGCCTTCTTTTTCCAGAATCCTTTCAGAAATGCCTAACATTTATTTAGGAGGAAAAAAACATAATAGTAAAAAACAAGTAAATGAAGCAAAACAAACAAGTCAACTTGAGGCAAGCTGACTTGCTGGCCTTGCAAACAGGTCTTGTTTTCCCTTCTAATCAATGCAAATGTTTACAGTGATCACAGACAGAAGACCTAACTACTAAATTAGTCAAACATTCATCTTGCTAACACAAACAGGTATGTTTTCATAATCTAGGAATGAGAGTGTCCTGTGGTCAGTACACAAAACATCTGGATTGATGAGTGGTTTCAGTACATACCAAAAAGGATTCTGCAATGTTATGTCCTTTTATTCCTTTTTACATTTTACTGCAGTTACAACTGTCGGACTTATTTGGTTGGAATTTAAAGTGAGAACAAAGCAATTAATAGCCATCTGAGATTCACAGTTCACTGTGTTTGTTATCCAGTTCACATCTGCTCTGCCTACTGTTTCAGAGCCTCTTACTGAAACCTCTGGACCTTTGTCAAGGATTAATAACTATACTCATCCTACAAAAGCTCATACAGCTATTTGATATGTAAAGACAGGAATGGCTACATATGGAAGATCAGCAGCGTTCCTGTCATACTCAAATTGTTTAAATACATGAAATTAACCAAAGATATTTTTCCTTTCTTACTATTCTGCCTTTCAAAAAGAAAACAAAACAAAACAAAACCACCAAACCAAAACACCCTTTCGCTTTTCATCCCCTAAGGCAGCCACATCTTTCACATACAATGACTTCTCAGACATTGTTTTGCATCCACCTGAACTTTTCCTGATTTCTGCTATGTGGAAGTGCCTTACACTACACATACAATTGTATGCGAGGACATACAATTCTCATCATTTCAACTAAAACATCCATCTCCCTTGGATTACAGTTGAGTTCTTTCAGAGCTTTCAGATGTACTTTGCAGCTCTGAGACAGGGCTGCCATGGAGCACATCCCTCTCCCCCACTGGGTTACAGAAGCTCTGCCCTTCATTCGGGTGCTCCAAACAGAATCAGGATTCCCCCAGTGGGGGTCTGGATGCAGGACTGTGCACTGGTAACTTTTATTTTGTCTTTTGAAACAGGCACTGACCTCTTTTCTGTGGTTGCTTATGTCATCAGATAAAACTAAAACAAAGTCTTTCTTNCAGCAGAGTGCTTGGACCGTGAAAACAGGCACCCTCCTGATGTTATGCTGTATCAGGTAAAACTAAAACAAAGTCTTTCTTTTCATGGAATACTGTGTGAAATTAACTGAAAGACAAGTATGAAATACGAAATTCAAATACATTACTTCACAACAGTAATTCATATATCTCCTAATGTCAATGAAGAGGTGACAACCTTAATTTTTTTCCATAAAAGTTTAGTATACCTTTTTTCTTAAGTATTTAAAATATTCAATATTAAAAAAAAATCAGCTATTCACTACCCTAACTTTCCAGAGTTTTTTAAAAAACTGAACATGAAATTTTAAGTGCAGTGTACAAAACTATTTCTATCTTAAATCTTAGATTTCCATTTGAAACACTTCTTAGTGGTGATGGAAATAACTTCCATTCGCTACACAAGAGAGAAAACTTCTTAAGTAACAGAAATCATTAATAGCATATACAAACATATACAAATAAAGTTGCGCCTCCATAACTGCATAATTCACAAATGTCAATTAAATCTCTCCAGCAGATCTTTAAAGTATAAAACCAGAATTTTTAGATTACATGACACTTTAAAAGTTCAGATAGAGCATATCTTCTTTCAAATTCCCACAGTTGTAATATTTCTAATTGATGCACAACATAAAAACTGATTTTCAAGAATAAGGGTCAACATGGCACCACAGCATTATTATAAGGAACTCAATTTAATATTTCAGTCTCTTAATTTTAAGATATTGCAGTTTTATCTCTTTTTTTCCACATTTTAATTTGTTTGATTATTAGGCAAATACCATATCAAAGCAGTGAGACTAAAGAGAAATTTCACGCTCTTGAACTTCAGTAAGGAATGCCCATCAGCAAGAAAGGGAACACAATACAATCTTGAATTGCTAAGGCTCATCTCAGTCCCAAAGAGAGTAGGCAGGTGGTGCTTAGAAAAATACAGATGTCTGGGAAGACTAAGTGCATTATGAGAAGCTTTTATTTCACATGACTATTATTTCCTGATTATAATAGTGTCACATGATATTTTTTTTCTACATCAGCACGAAATAACAACACTTTGGGATTTTAACAATCTCTCTGAATGTGTAAAATAAATTAAACATATAGTATTCTACATTATCTTTCAATGGGATTGTGCTCTGAATGGGTATGGATATGATTATAGTATTAGCTTTTCCTTTTTTGCATTTAGAACATTTTTCCGCTGCTCACAATGTTAGAATAATAAAAAAAAAGTATCCTCAATCCACTAAAATAAATACTTCTGTTATATTCTGTTGCTTCAACAATGAATAAAACAACCATGCAGGTTTATAATATCAATTCACAGGGCTCTTTCTGCTTCAGTGAACTGTTACTGAAAGGTTCAGAACAAAGCTACAGGCAGATCGGACAAAGCTGCTGTAACAGGATTTACATTATACTCAAACTGATAAGACCACATCAGAGGACT
Source organism: Syrrhaptes paradoxus (assembly GCA_013400615.1). Lineage (NCBI taxonomy): Eukaryota > Metazoa > Chordata > Aves > Pterocliformes > Pteroclidae > Syrrhaptes > Syrrhaptes paradoxus. Next base: position 6,160 of record VZTO01024847.1, read on the forward strand.
GCTCAATCTTCAGTACCTTTGATTAGAATAGCACAAGGACTGTGAGTATTTTGGCTCTGAGCACCTGATCACAGCGTTACACCTACTAGCTTAAATGTTGATCTAATCTTATATCGGTAGGATAATTTATGTTCCTCTTTTTCCTTTCCTCCCTCTCTGTCCAGTACATCAGGATGGCAATAAAATGGGTACCCAGGAAAGCTACAGTAATCGTTATGAAAAGAAACAAATACTTACATACTAACATTTTTTGAGATGTAATTAAAACATTCTATATTCAAATAATTACTTAACACTTTTTGGTGGAAGGAGGGAGACACAAGGAAGATCATATCCCAAGGGAAGGCAAACATAATGCTCAATAAATAAATAATACTGCCAGGTGAAATCACTGCCATGGATTTCTTACAAGCAAGGAGCTTCTTTGTGCAGATGTAGCTACAGTCACACTTCTGAATATATTTCTGCTTAAAGTAGCAGTTACTTTCAATTTTTTTCCTTCCTTTTCCCTTAACTAAATTTATCTTTGTAATTTGTACTGATTATGCCAAAGAATCTTCTTGCTTCGTGTTTGGTGTCGAACATTCAAAAAACATTTAAATATAAACCATTTGTGCAGGACAATAAACTCAAGGCTTTAATTAAGTAAAGCACAAAAGAAAACAACACAGCATTTACAGAATGTAATGCTCCCGGTCTAGTTAGTGATTACCTGCTATGAGGTTAATCCCTTAAAGTTCCTTGCCCAGTGCAGGAGCTAATACAGTTTTTTCGCATCACCAGCAGTAGCAGAGGCTGATTACACCTTTTCTGGCAACCGACACTGCATTGTCCATGATCCAGCCTTTTTGACTTAAACCATACTAATACTTGAGCAACAGTTCAAAAATAAGTAAAGCAATTAAAATGCACATTGCTTTTTATGTCATAAGCACAATGGCTAAACTCACCGGGGAGGCAGGATAAAAACTGCTCTGCACCAAGTCTCTGAATTGATTCCTGCTGCTACGAGTGCTGTTTGCCTGAGCATTCTGCACTGCACTGTTGCGATCAGTCACAAGTTTGGGGCTCTTATTACCTCAAGAAAACCTTGGCTTTTGGAAGCACATTTTCTTCCCAGAATGAGACAAAAACCTGAAACAGAACTGACTTGTGATATACAAAACTCCTGAGTCAGCAATACAAAAAAGCAACAAAGGAAAGAAACATCTTTACCAAGGTTAGTAGAAATAAAGCGTCAATAGAAAATTTGCTTATTGGAATAAACAAAAAACCCCAAAAACCCGAAACAAAAACAAAACAAAAAACCCCCAAAACCCACAAACCAAAACCAAACCACCCAACACACTAAACTTTAGTAATTTGAATATCTCACAAAAAAAATACCCCTTCACCCAAAATTAAGACAGCAACATAGGAGAACATGTGCAGAAGTCTATAGCTCCTTGTTAAAACCCACAGCCTGTTAATGAATACCATTGATCTAGCTTTAGAAGCGCATCTTTAACACGATACCTATAAATGATGTCACTCTGTATCAAATTGCCTGATTCCTAGTACTGTGTTACAAAGCAAAGAGGTATGCTCTTCAGCCTGTTAGGGAAGATGCTCCTGCTTCTGGAAAAGGTTTTAATGGCTGCATCCATGAAATTGTGCACACATGTTCTAAACAACTTCCACTTAAGCTGTAAACTTTGCTTTGGCTGTATGTTCTTTGGCAGCACCTGGTGGAATTTGGATAAAACTACAATAATGATGCAAAAGAAAAGTTACTATAACTCTAGTACCTTTTGCTTAAACACTTGTGATGAAGTTACTTCTTAAACTATTCACAAAGCACGAACTTCAAGTTAATATGAGACTAGATCATATCTTGTATTTTACAAAAGATCAGTGGCTATTTTTGCAATATCAAATACCATATTATGAGAATTAAAAAAATCTAGCTTTAGCATTGAGATTAGTAGTCAGCTTGTTTTGCACTATTCTAGTGAAAAAAGAACAGTAAATAAAATGTAAAAAATGTAATCCACTTAATTCAACCTGGAGAAAAAGTTTCATATTTACAATAAATTAACTGTCATTCACCACAACAGATCAAGTAAACTGGCATCTCTACACAAAAAAAAAAACACAATGAAACAACAGATGTTTTTAAAGACATTTTCGAGGAAGTGTTTGACCACATTTTGTACTTGGCTCTGTCAATGACTGGTAAAAGCTTTTCTATTTAGGCATTAACAGAGAGCAATCATTCAAACTAAACAAAGAACTAGTAGGTAATTAGATATTATCTGCTTTTGGTGTAGAGCTTCTAAAATTATAATGTCCTATCAAAAAGTATTCACATGGGGGGAGGCAGGGGACTTCTCCTCAGAGTAATACTATAGGAAGCATTTAGCATAATATGAGCCAGTGGCTGTCAAATTAGTCTCGTTTGAAATACTGTAATTAACAGAAGGGAGCCTAACATACTTATCACAGTTAGCCACTTGCAGTCAAATCATGCTGGAGAGTGTTGAAGCCCAGAAACATTTTTTTTCTTTCCGCCCCCACCCCGACTACCAAAGCACTAAAACCCAGCAGCATTTTACCCCATTAATAACCTTTAAAAAACATTTGTGATTTCTTTTCTCCTTACACAGTCTAGGAATAAATTAATGAAGAAAACTACTGACACAGGTGAGATCGTCCTTCATGGAAGACTTTCAACTTATTAAAATTTATGTTAAAGCATGATGTTAGAAATTAACTGCAGTGATGTCACACTTTCGTACCAATCTCTTCTATTGAAAACTATTTTGGGTTTTTACATTTGTAAATGAACTGTCCCCTTCATAATTTGGCTTCAAGATGTCAAACATTTTTGTCAAGGTGTGTTCAGAAACACAGCATGAGATGACTTCACAACCACATGTTCTGGAACACCTTGCAGACGGTTGCTCATCATTCCAGTCTATCTTTGCTATATTCATTTTACAAGCAGGTAATGCGGTATGACAGAAGTTAAGCCAAGATGCAAGATGTATGTCAATAGGTAACTAAAATGTTAGCATGCCACCAAGTTTTCTGGCAAGCACAGACACAACACTTTCCACTTAAAATTAGGATCTAAACTTTAAACAGGACCACTTATCTTTTCTCCAGTGCCTTTCACCTGAGCACTATAAAGCGCCTCACAGACATTAAGAAACTGAACCTCACAAAACCTCAGAGAGGTCTGATGAAGGGTAAGGGGTATTACTTAACCCACCACTTAAATGCCACCACCCTTCAAGGTGCAGCACGGGTGCACCAGGACATCCGACAACTGCTTTTGACAGAAAATGAAGGGAAAAGCCTGCATCCTGTTGAAAAAAAATTCCAAATTACACCATTAGTATCATGGTGTTTGACTGTGATGTCTCATAACCAAAAGTAGGTGTGACTTCAGCATCCTGTCATTACCAAGAAGCTCAGATAAACCTTTTTGCATGTTTTCTATAATATTGGAAAGTTTGTAAATCTATCATTAACATTAGATGCTTTAATGAATCAAGACAAGAGCAGACTAACTTCAGATTTGTGAGCTCGTGTTGTGTCTCTCCAGAAAAAGCACTGCACGAGGTCACGATATGTATTGAGGATACAGTCCAACCTGCATGACTGCACATTTCCACATGTTTCTGATATTAGAAAAAGGTACCTCTTTACGTTCTGTAACTCAGAATCTTGCAAATCAGAGGTAAATATATTTTTCAATGAACAGCTTTAGGTTGCTTTTTTGTTCTCAGTTCAACTACCTCAAGAAAAGTCTTTTTTTCCTAACTTTTCAGTGGCATTATAACATGTTTTTCTTTTAATAAACAAGATTGGTGCAATTTAGATCATGCATATCTTTCATTTACTTTAGATCTGCTGTCAGGGAAAAGGGAGGCAGGTAGTAGACAAAAGGCTAGCAACTGGAGTTCAAGATTCAATTTCTTTAAATGCATTTACTTGAAGGCTCTAAAAGCCATGTTATAGTTTAATCTTCCCCAAACCATTCAGTTTCTGCTAGATTTAGCACTTTTGTCCCTTTGTATTCACAGACTTCACATAGCTTCTCCCAGGCTGGCAGGCCAACATATTAGAAATAAAATGCAATTCTGGTATCTGACACTTCAATTTAGCTTCTTCAGTAGCAAAGATCATCAACTGCACTGCTTTCTCCCATGACAGAAGATCACCTAAATATCACTTAACTGATGTGAGCTCTGTTGGTAATGCATACACTGTCTCCCCACTACATTACCACCATGCTGCCTAGAACAAAAATCAATTTTTAATTGACTGGATTATTTGAGGAATGTGGCCCATCCACTGTGCACTGCTGATAGATTCTCCTAGTTTTCCTGTCAGCAAAGACTGTAAAATTTCAAGCATCTTCAATACAGTAATTCAACGATTTATCCAGAAGCCACAAGAACAGAACAACATCAGTTTTTTCAGTACTATCCCTCCATTATACTTTTTCCTGGCTAGCAAAGTTAGGTCTCTAAACCACAGTGCACATGAAAAAAACACCCACATAGGAAAGATTATGAGGTTTTCATTGAAGTGAAAATTATGCAAAAGATGCAAATAGATAAGGAACACAGAGGACCATAGTGGACTTGAAAAATTCCTTTTAAGTTTGGCACTGAAAGTGTGCCAGTGGATTACACTGTAGAGTATCAAACCTGCAATATCCACGAACAATCACAATACCTGGCCCCAGCAGCAACCAAAGTACAATTTCTCAGCTAAGTATCATTACTGTTTTCTTCAGTTATCATTGCTGCCTTGAGATATAAACCGAAGCAGCTAAGGCAAAGCAAAGGGTTGACATTAAAAAGAAACATTATACAAACGAAAATACAGAGGTGAGGGGGTATAAAACACTCAACACCTTATCAGTAAATATTGCAGTAAGCAATTTTATGAAACACAAAGTAAGGCATGCACTGACTATTTTCTACAGAGATTATAGAAGTTTCTGCCACTTCAAGGAGTTGTCTGACAGGCTGGTGTATAATTGTACTAACTTTTATCTCTCCCTTTCTTACTGCTCAAACAAAAGACAGCTGCACTGATGTACTAAACAGAAAATTCAAGGCTCGTACTGTGACCCTTTCCAGCATACTCAGGCGCCAAATTCTGCACTGTACTCACAATAGTTTTAATTGACTAATTCTGATCAATGTCAAAAATCAGTGCAGTTCCAGAAATCACGAATGTAGGATACTGATTTCTTGCCAGTAAAGATATATACAAAGATACATTTTGCTTCTTACATTTGAGCCTTGCTTCACAAAGGTCCAAAATATATTTCTCCTTAACCACATGCACTGGAGCTTGTCTAAGTGGTCAACAAGATGATATTTTAATGTTCTCTGTGCATCACTTCATTAAAGTACCAACATTACTGGCATTACAGAGTAACACTATTGGCATTTTACACCACAGTCTGCTGGACCATCTTCAGGCAGTGCAGCTGTACGTCAGGCAGTCAGACCCTGACCGAATCCTCTGTGAGACTACCACGCTGCCGCTGCTCCCAGCCTGGGAAAGAGGGTGCTGCAAAACAAGCTGGCTGAGCACTGCTCCTTCTTTTATAGCAGTAGTGCTAGCTTGTGCCAGTTTAAAACGTTGGCAAGAGCATGCATCCTAAGAGGTTTCCTGAGCATCACTTAGGCTGTTAAGATTCTCCCATCACTGCTACGATTGTTGGATTACCTGCAGTACAAATCTTAGCAAGGCAGGTATAGTTCTATTTCTATCCAATAAACTAGAACACATGGTTCAGATGGGGTTGGGTGCTGACTTTATGAAAACTGGGAGAAGACAGAAATACCTGATCTTGCCTAAAGTTAGAGTGACACAGTGAGAGAAAGCCTGATTTGGGTTCCACCTGTCAGTACAAAGTGAGCCTGTCAAAGTTTCTATAACATGAGCACCTTGTTAGCATGGCATTTCTGATGCAGTACTAAAAATCCTAAAAGCCAGATTTCCTGGATCATCAAACCACACCCCATATATTTGCTGTCAAAATTCACAGATTCTGGAACTTGATATTCACTGAAAACTCTCCTCCTCTACTTTAACAGCAAACACAAACTTGGCTTTTTTTCAGAGCTCTGTCTACATTCAAGCTGTTCCATGAACTCCAAAAGCAGAAAAGAACAAAGACAATATTTCAACTGTTATTTTTTTTATTTCCTGGTGATTCATGACAATAACATATCCAAAGCTTAACCAGATGTCAGATAAAAAAGCCGCCTTTAAATATGTGAAACAATTCAGGTCTCTGAATATTTCAGTAATTGTCAATCATTATTCCAATAGAAGTGTGCAGCTAAAACTAAATTTATGCTTTGAAACAAGACAAAAGCATGATGAAAATTACTTTAGGATACCAGTTAAAAATTAAAGTAGAACCTTTCATCTTATGTTTCAGAATCAGAAACATGGTCAACATCAAATTTGGAAAGTGTATTTCATATGCTACTACTGTCCACTTCCAGTACACTCTGTCTCCATCCAAATACTCTTGAATTGCTACAGCCCTAAAAGCATCCTGGATACAATGACTGCAACGAGAGGAACACACAGGATGAATCTAGGACATAGCAAATTTCTACTACTGTTTTTTAAATACATTCAAAAAAGTGTTCTGTGGCTCTAGAAATACAGTTTAATATTAAGTAATCCAGGAAGGAATCTTGTACGGATTTCATACAGACTTGGAGTTTCTGTTCTCCAGGTCACACGAAAATCAAGAACAAGGCTTGTAGCCCAATGGAGGTGTACTACACTGACTGTCATAATGTCACGTCAAGAATTAATTCAGTTTAGTAACTGCAAAAACAGAAGCCATAGAAATTTATGGTTTCTACAGCCTACGATCACAGAAACAGCTTCCATCTCACTGGTAGGCAGTGAGGAAATTCTCAAATACTTTCTACATGTCTGCACATCTGCCTTGTCATCCTGCCTACATCCACCCAGCTTCAGAAGCTCAAGGCTTCTGTTCAGCCTACATGATTGCTTCCCCTAAGAGTAAAGGAACATATCATACATATATATTTATTATCTTTTTGTTATTATAAGACATCAAAATATAACAATAACTGAAATCCTAAATACTTGAATTACCTAAATTACTTCAAGTAATTAACTTGTGATTTACTGTCTTAACAATAGGCCTATTATTTCATCTTCATGATAGACCTTCTCAATACTGATACTGAACTCTGAAAACAAGCTGCTTAGGAAAATGATTTATAAAATAAAGAAACATCAACTTGCTCAACTAATACAAATGAATGGATTTGATCCCTAAGGTGAATGAACCTTCAAGTTGCTGTTCCATTAACCCTTTGGACTTGTACAGCACAGCTCACCTTTGACAAATTCACAGTCTATAACACTTAAAAGCCAATCCATGCATTTTAGAAGATTATAGTCAAGCTGTTGTTCATTTGCTGATCATGATAATTGAAAAATTGGGGAATTTTTTTCTCTTAGCGAGACCAAATTTAGCTCATGTAGAACTGTGACTGAGTGGGACATGCCTGGGGATGAGCCCACAATACAAAACATTCCCATCTTATTTTAATGAAAACACTAGTAATAATGATACTCTTACACAGTGCATTCCCTCTATTAATGTTATGTTGGTCTTCTGATAGTTTACATTTAGATTTCTCATGTTCCTATGCAACTTCAGCAATTGTACAAGAATTCTGACTTAGCACTATTTTCAGATTAGAAAGCAGCCCATCAGCATGTGACAAAAAAAAAGCCAGGCTGCATTTGATTTGACACAGTATTTGGAGTAAAACAACAGCCTAAAGGTTCCTGCTGTTCCAAGTCACTACAGTGAAACTAGGACTGAACAAAGAACATGTCAGCATACAGAAAATTTATAGCCTTAAAATCTGAATTCTTCAGATAAAATCTGAATTTTAAAATCAAGTTTATATTCTTTTACAATACGGGGGGGCGTGCAACGTACAAAATATTTATTATTCTTTATAGCTAACAACATAACCTAAAATGGTAAAATAAAGTATCACCAAATCCTCCCTCACCAAACCTTAACACTTCGTCCCTCAGATGTGCACTTACCCCAAATGAAGAAATGGCAACTTCATTAATTTCAGTACCAGACAATAACAAACAACGCTGACTACTAGTGTATTTTTCCCATAAAATCAAGCAGATTATAATAGTCGGCCAATTTCATAATCTCTGTTTCATAGAGAAGGAAAATGAAGTTGCAAGATTTGTCCATCATTCAGCAATGACCCAGTGATTGACAGCAGTAGCTGAACAACATTGGGTCTTCGTTAAAATACACTATCAGACTTCAGTACTTTTTGTTGTTAGTAAGTAGGATTTCACCCCAAAAGCTGTCTGTGGTTTCCTACCTAATAAAAGCCATTAATAAATAACCCATGTTTTGGTCAACTGTCTTCTACTTTATTCATTTTTGCTTGACTCTTTCTACAGGATTTATTTTTTTTTTTTACTCTCTTGTAGATTACAGGACAGACTGTAAAGCTGTCTCTCTTTTAGTGTTTCAAAATCCTAGATGCTGCACAGAGAAAATTTTGAAGGTGTTTTGTGTTAGCTATGAACAGAGTCTTCTGTGCAACTTTTCAGCTGCATGTTTTTGTTCTTTATATTCTGTACTAAACTTTTATTTTACAGTTTTCTAAAATGCTACTTCAAACAAGCAAGGATGGAAAACAGCATCGGCCTCTGGCTACTCACAGGCTGTACTCTGGCTTTTTAGCTCATACACACAGATTCCTTCGACCTATTTTACTTACTTCCTATTTAATTGTTTCTGGTAGTTTAAGTCCATCCTTGGTTTATAGAGCTGTAATTCCTTCATTACATGCCAAATATGTTTTTCTTTATCTGCAGTCCCTAACAGCAACACAGTTCCTCTCCTCCCATCATCTTAATGCTTTACACTACAAAGCCATATGAATTTAATTTAGGTACATATATACTGGTAAAAATATTTAGTATAACACAGACATTTATTCTTCTCTATTTAAAACATTCATTTAACAATGCTAGTCTATTAATCTGATGAATGCTAAGTACAGGACAATGTGCAGGTACCTAATTTTACCCAGAGGAAACAAAACAATTTCCAAAAAGCCATCACTTACTACAGCTCTCTGTTGATATTTCAGAAATGCATTTGTCCCTTGGATATATTCAAAAAGCATTCTACAGTCTACAAATGCATCTTTTTAATAACAGTACCACATAATTCTTCAGTGCTACACAGAGATGAAGAAGTGCAAATGTTTTATCTATTCCCAAAACAAAGGTAATAAGCCTTGTCTTTGCTTTTTTGTGCGTGCTTTAAGCATTTACCTTAATGAGCTTTGTTTCTTTGTACCTCTGGAGATTAGTATTCTGCCCAACAAAACAATTTATTGCCCAAAATGTTACTACCGCTGATAAAAATCTTAGCTTCTCCAATACTTCTGCCTTGACAGCTAATACCCTAATGTTTCATTTACAGCTGAACAAAGCAGCTTATCTCTACTAAAAGGGGAATTAGTTAGTAGTAAGAAATAATTTCAATCATCTGTTCTGCTTCCAAAGTAAAGTGATGACTTGTGCATTCTTGCTTCTATCTGATGACAGGTATGTTGCAGTTCTCGGAATACAGAACAGGTCTGTCACACAAGCTTTGTAATTCGTACAATGCAGCTACATGGATTAGGGAAGAGCCAGGTCTTTGCTGTCAAAAAAATCTGCAATCAGCAGTATGCTGCAGTCAGCACTTTTACTTTACAGACAGGGCACGGACTCAAGGGAAAAAAATCAGTTCTGATCAATAAATAGCTTCATTTTGTATATGCAACTCTTCGTAATACTCCAACAAGTATATGTATATATGAAAATCCCTTTTAACAACAGAATAAGATTTTTGTCAACACATACCTTAAGACATGCGCTTTGCAAAAATGGCTTTGATTATTACCTTACCATGTAACGATCTAATTATTTATTTCTCCAGAAATTAAAATCTACCAGTATTTTACCTACATATCATACACATCAAATCAGTTGTGAAATTCCTGTCTAGAGTAGTTAATATATATTTGGAAATCTCTATGGCAAAGGACAAACACCGATTTTTGCTTGACATCTGAATGACCTTCTTATCCCAACATCATTTTTTCATGTTGGTACAGAATAAGGTCACCTGAATACTTCAGGGAAAGCAGCATAATGTTTGCCCACACTGTATTTTCTCTGTATGTTTTCTCTGCACTAACGTTTTTAGTAAGTAGTAATTTATTTTGTACCAAGTTTAAAAGAATTACAGAAGCAATTATAACTGTAGTGTCATTCTTGAGTTCTCTAATATCTGGTTCTTTAATTGGGCACCACAATTCATGAAACCATAAGAATTTATAGCTAATACTTTATAAATTCGGTCTCAGTTTTACTGAAATAAATTTAAATTATGGATTTCAGGTGGTACTGGTAAAAAAAAAAAANCAATTATAAAGAAAAAGCTGTAGTTCATGGTGAAACGTGCATTAAATTAAAATATTAATACCAAGAAATAAACCAAAATTAAAATAATCCTTCAGAATTAACTGGAAAGACATTACATTACACTCTGATTTTAGTCTCAACTGGTACATATGTATTTTCCATATAGTCAGTGATATCTACCACTGATCTTGTTTAACTTAATATTCTAAGACCATATTACACATACCTGCTGATCTTGCATTAATACTGCAAATTTCTGTAAGTGTAAGTGAATGAGCTAGGGAAAATGTGGCAATGGTTTTAAGCACCACACAATAAAACAACTTTTCCATAATTACAGCACTGTGGCTTTGGTTTCTACCTTTTCACAAATTTTAAAAAACTAGAGTCCAACTTGCCAATAGTTAAACGGACAGCACCACAGATTGCAAAGTTCTCCTTTTTTTTAGGTAATGGAAATTGTAATTTATTTGATAGCAAATCTTTACTTCAGCCAGATAGACAACGGAGCCCTCAGAAAATACACATCTGACTTCTTCTTATGCAATAATGATAAATTTACTAGGTATGAGAAAGAGGCACTGTCATTTCTCAATCCTGCTGTATAATCTGCCATTCAGAACTTTCACTCTGCTATGTCTTAATGGAGTTCCAATGGATTTGAAATTAACCTTGCATTTCTTTCTGAGATTTTAAAATCCTACTTCATATCCTTACTTTTCAATCCCAACTAAATGTCATAAATCAGTTTAAAAAATAAGTTATAATATACATTGAAATTATACTAATATTATAAAGGTGACCAATGTGTCATCTGTTGAATGCTATCAAACTCAATCCTTCTGAAACATGCATTTCACTGACCACTTTACCTGCAGTTATAAGCTCCTTCCCAGCTCTCAAGAGATGCTAGACCACCTTAGCATTTTTTATATTCCTTTTAGTCCAGGAATTTGATCCAACGTCATATGGCTAAAGGGTCAGTTTGTTCCTCTGCTGGGAGAGGTCCCACAGAATCTTGAAGATCACGCAGAGTGAAATTAGATTTTATCCTAGTTTATTCCTCATGGAAGTAAGGACAATGTCTACATCCACAGAACCATAAGAGTTTTAACCAGCCTGGAGTTGTTTCATTTTTTAGTGTAGGTACTGTGCTGTCATTAATCTTTGAAAATAGTATTAATTTAATGATGCATGCATTAAAAGTGTATACACACAGCTGTGCAAGATTTAACTCCGCTGACAAAAGAAGCATTGAGGCATCCCTTCACTGAGACTTCAACTCTGAAATTAAATTTTGCACAAAACGTATTCTTGAAAAGGAAATTACAAGTAAGATTTTACCAATGAAAAATTTAATTAAGTAGTCGATTCTGCAAGCATCAGAACTATGTCCTCAGCCACAGTCTAATTACTACATTTGACATTTAGTATGGTTTCAAAACACATATTTTTTTCTTTCTTTGCACTTACTATTAATAATTACTATTATAAGTTTGAAAATATAAGAATTTGACAGCATGCAAAGAAAGATGTGGAAACCATCCATTTGCTGCACACTGTGTCAGCTCAACTGCCCATAAATGCTTAAGAAAATGGAAAAACAGTAAGCGTGTGGGCTGCATGCATTGACTGTGGTCACTTCTGTTATTTTTTTCCACCTCATCNAAAGAGACTCTCCATGGGAGCAACTGGTTGTCCAAATGTCATAAATTTAAAAGTAAGAATTTTTCATGGTTTCTTTGTATAAAATACACAGTTTAGGATAAGTAGCATTATCACCAAATATAGTAGCAATGTGTGAATTACTGGATGTGGATGAAAAAACAGATTTCCTATTATTCATGGACAAATTTAGCAGGTTAATCCTGTCAACTGCAGGGATTTTGGCAGCTGAGAATGCCAGAGCATCTGTGACTCTGACTTTTCTTGGAAAGAAAGCAGAACTGGAAGATAACTCCTGAGTCAGTAAGTCCAGTACCCACTAGGAAGCCGCATGATGTAATTTTTGTTAAGAAACTGAAGAAACTGTCTTAAAATTTGGCAACCAATCGACCTCCCCCGACCCATGTTCAAACCGGAATCCTGTTTCAGAAACTCCCTGGTGTGACTATTTAAAGGTTCTTTTATATCTCTCTAAATTATTATGGACAGCATATACCTATTTATTTTTGTGCCTTTTAGCTTAAAATGCTGTCTATATCCCTGCTGTTTACTCCAAAGTATTTATAGAGAGTAACAATACCCTCTTTTCAGCCCTTTTCTTTGCTTGATTAAACATGCCTGCCTCTTTTATAATATGATGAATTCTCCATCCCCTCCATCCTAATAGCTCTTATCTGCACTTCTTCCACTTTGTGTCCACCTGTCATGATCCCACTGCACCATCTGGTTAATTGAAGACATGATATGTACTCATAAGTCTTGTATATACCATCAGACTTGGAACTAATTGTGTGTTTGAGCTTGCGATACACAATTCATAATATTCGGTTTGATGTTTTAGAGCTATTATAGTGTTTAACAATAACACCTTAGCTGCAAAATCCTTGAATGCAGGGGATGTGGGGTCAAGCACAAAAACACTAGGCCTATAGTCTAGATTTGAAATTAGGCTATATGGCCTGTTCATGCAAAACCAGCA